>CAUYSK010122529.1:0-87691 GCA_963575035.1 Avahi laniger
TATAAAAAAGACATCTGCACTAGAATGTTTATAGAAGCATAATTCACAATTGCAAAGATGTGGAAACAACCCAAGTGCCCATCAATACATGAGTGGATTAATAAAATGTGGTATATGTATACCATGGAGTACTATTCAGCTTTAAGAAACAATGGTGATATGGCACCTCTTGTATTGTCCTGGATAGAGCTGAGATGCATTCTTCTAAGTGAGGTATCCCAAGAATGGAAAGACAAGCACCGCATGTACTCACCATCAAATTGGTATTAACTGATCAACACATAAGTGTACATATAAGAATAACATGTATTGGATGTCAGGCAGGGGCGAGGGGGGAGGAGGGGATGGGTATATACACACACAAAGAGTGCAATGGGCACCATCCGAGGGAAGGACACGCTTGAAACTCGGACTTGGTGGGGAGGGAGGAGGCAAGGGCAACATACGTAATCTAAACATCTGTACCCCCATAATATTTTGGGAAAAAAAAAAAGACAGTACATTTTGATTTGACTCTGGCCCCTTGCAATCAGTATTTCTTCTTCTAATCTTCCCTCTTCCAAAATAACCTGAACTTCATTGTTCATATCACATGAATTGATGCAACTTCCTTGTGCAGAAATCATCTTATATAATGTCTGCTTATAGAAAAAGTTCAAATTATTTAGCTTGACATTTACAGACCTCCAAAAACTTACACCAACTAACCTATATCCCTTTATGTCCCCCTCTCCAGTAATGAATACTCTCCTCTAGCCAAACCTTTTCTCCAACACTCCTTTTATCTTCTTGATTTTCTGTCATGCCATTCCCTATGATTCAACATGAGCTTTTCCTCCTCTCAAGTGCATATCAATTTTTATCCATTAAAATTCTTTTTGTAACTAGCAAAAGAAAATCCAATCAACACAAGCGGCAAAAATAAAAAGAGAAATTTCTTGGCTCAAGTAAAGTAAAAGTCCAGAGTAAAATGAACTTTGGGCACAGCGATTCAGAGGTTCGTGAAAGCATTTATTAGTACAGTGGGACTATCTTGACTTCACACAGCTCCATGTATTGACTTCATTCTCAGGCTGGCTTCCTTCAGGATAGCAAAAATGGCTGCAACCATTCTAGACCCTGTACCCAGTTGAATGGTGTTCCCCCCAAATTCCTGTCCACCTGGTACCCATGAATGCGACCTTATTTGGAAATAGGGTCTTTGTAATATAATCAAGTTAAGATGAGGTCATGCTAGATTAAGGTGAGCCCTAATCCAATGACTGGTGTCCTTATAAGAAGAGAGAAATTTGGGCACAGACATATAGGGAGACGGTCATGTCAAGGTGGCAGATATTTGACTGAAGTAACCACAAGCTAAGGAACTACAAGGATCGCTGCCAACCACCAGAAGCTGGGAAGATGAAAGGAAGGATTCTTCCCCAAAGCCCTGTAGAGAGCGCGGCACCTCGTCAGCACCTTAGTTCTTGACTTCCAGCCTCCAGAATTGTGAGAAAACAAACTTCTGTTGTTTGAAGCCATCCAGTCTGTGGTGATTTGCTGTGGCAGTCCTAGAAAAGTAGCACAGACCTCCAATGTTCACCTGCCATCCAGGAGAATAGAGAACCGTGTGTCTGTAGCTCCCACAGGAAAGAGAAAAAGCTTCTTTTCAGAAGCCTCAGCAACTTTTCCTTATGTCTCCTACGCCGGTGTCTGGATCCATCACTGCATCCAGGGAATAGCCCCACCTGGAGCTAAAAGAACGTCTCTCCTGTTCAAACCACAGAACAGTGCAGGAGGGACCTCCAAAAGAAAACCAGGGTACTGTTGTTAGGAAAAAGGGAAGTAAATGCTAGGAAGGCAACCAACATATGTCCACTGGGCTCCTGAAGACAGGATGATTTTGTGTGGTAGTTACAGAGAACCTGACTCTAAGTGGCTTGATCACTGGGAAAATATATTATCCCACCTAACTAGATAACCAGAAGCAGGTCAAGCTCCAGGCACAGCACGCACAGGGCTCCAACTCTGTGCTGCCCTGCTCTTTAGCTATCAGCTTTGTCCCTGTGCCAGCTTTCCTCTTGGTCTTAAAATGGCTGCAAGAAGCAGCTGGAGCAACTGACATCCTTTTCATGTACAGTGAGGTTTGGGAAAATAAAACTCTCCTTGCCCAATTTATGAAATAAATGTCTTTCCTCTTACACAGCTTGGACCCATTTAGGTCATATGCCTATTCCTAGATCAATGCCAATTGCTAAGGAACTGCCACCCACTGATTGGCTTACGCCTGGTTCCCTGAAAGAATCATGGGAGAAGGGAGGGAAGATAGGGGGATAGGATTACCATGATTGGCTTAGCACTGGGCTAATTAGGATTCTCCCTTGGAGCTTAAGATGGAGTCTGCTTTCCCTGAGATGAGTATGCTGCATGAGGGAGGGTTTCTGCAAAAGATGAAAAGACGGGTGAGTAGGTGCTGGTTAGGCAACAAATGGCGGCCACTGTGCCATCCTTCTAAGTGCACGTTGGATCCTGCCCTCTCCATGAAGCCTCCTCACAGTACTCTAATCAGAAGCAAGCTCTCCCTCTTTGACTTCCTTCAACACTTACTGCTCACACTGACATTTCACACTTACCTTATAGTCTTAATACTATTTTAATGTACATATTTAAAAATCTCCTGATTTTAATCCTTAAAATTGAGGTATAGATTACCTTTCTCTGTATATTGCAATATATCTAATACATTAGCTTGTCCAGAATATTTTATGCCCAATAAAAATCTGTTGCTTAATTGACTTCTAACAAGCAAAAAGAACCAGGCAGCCTTTAAACTTAGCAATAGAGGTATAGATCCGGCTCACTAATTCAATTCCTCCTTCTTTCTAATAGAAATCTCTCCTTGCCTATTATCTCCCAGGAGTCTTTCCTGAAGACATACTGGCAATTCATCTGTACTTAATAAAATGGGTTAGATTTGTAACCTAATTAAACAGTGAAAAACGTTGATACATGAACTTGGCTAATATTTTAAGTAAGAATCTGGACAAGATACAACAACTAAAGCAGTAATACAAGGTTCATTATTGACGCTGAATAAGGTAGAAGAAAGAAGACCTCTTAAATTGTAAAAAGATGTTTTAGTCACTTTTTCCATTTTATTAAATCACAGTTGTGCCTACCTGTTCAAACTATAGATTTTTTAGCATATTCTAGGTCTAATCTAGCTGTCATACATGAATGTCGTAAGAGTTCATTGCTTAACATTATATCATTAAATTTGTATTATCTTTGAAAATGATTATACATGTTTAGTAGCAGACTTTTTTAGAATGATTTCTTATCTAAAACCTCAGGATCTAGCATAGATTTTGATTATGAATTTATTAAGAGAATTGTGACCACTTTGAAGATATTATAAACTAAAAATAAAATCCTAAGCCCCCCAACCACTGAATGGACACCCTTTTGGCCAAGGGGACCTCAGAATGGATTCATCTGTCCATGGGTTAATGGATCAATGGGTTCCCATGAGTTAGTTATCAGAGAGTGGGTCTTTTGGCTCTCAGTGCTCCTCTTTGTGGTGCCCTCACCAGGTAATGACACTGCATGAGGCCCTCACCAGAAGCTGACCAGATGTGGTCCCTCAGCCTCGGACTTCCCAGTCTCCAGAATTGTAAGAACCAAATTTCTTTTTTTTATAAATTACCCAGTCTCAGGTATGCTGTTATAGCAACAGAAAACAGACCAAGATAATAGATAACCGAAAGAAATAAAAGTGATCGATATTGTGTTTTCCAAAAGAATTCATCTTCTAATGAATGAAAATAAATAATTAAATCCTTTATTAAAAAATAGAAAGAGTTAAGGGTAAAAGTGTCCAGATAAAATCACCTCGTTTTCCCTCAATGGGAGCAGGAAAACTGGATACGCACTCTCCCAGCAACCTTCTTGTAGGTCAGTGAAGCTAATCAAGCCAGACTTAAGGGCTGAAAATGTACTAGTACTTACTTACCACTTCGAGTAAGCTTTGGTCTTATTTGATAAAAGCATTGAGCCAAGGAGAAGTTGGGCTTTAATAGTGATTCAAGTCTCCAGGAATATTCAATGTCCACCAGCTATATTCAAGGCACTAGCCCAAGTAAGGCAAGAATTCCACCAGTGGGTTCAAAACCCAAATTTTAGTGCTAGGCACTTCCAGGCTTATCCTTTCCCTCTTGTTTTCTAATTAGATAAGTATTTCATTAGAGAGGTAGACCAGCCTTAAGAACTGGGGGTGGAGGGGAGGAAGGAAGGTAGAAGGAGAGCATTTCAAAAGCAACAGCATAAAAATGATCTTGACTTGGCTTGATGGAAAATACGTCCCAGGCATCAAGTTCAAAAGTGAAAGATTCCCAATTTCCCAAAAAGAAAGCTGACTTAAAACTGGAGGATGAGGCTTCTGGCAGATGACATCTTAATATATTCATAATAAGGCCTTCCTTACCCAGCGGGCTTTAGAGACGATAACGTTTAGGGGCTGAGGAGGCCAGTAGGCCTATCTGAGTCCAGATACGAGCTCCGCTCCTTTCTGTGTGACCTTGAGAAGTTTCCTAACTTTTCCATGCTTCAATTTTCATATCTATAAAATGACGGTGATAACAGTACTTATTCTGCAGGGTGGCAGCAAAGATTAAATTATATAATCCACGTGAAACAGCCAGCAACCGGCCTGGAACATATTAAACATTCCATGAAAGTGAGCTAACACTACAATTACCAGGGGGAAGGCAGCCTACTTTGGACCCGCTCTCCATCCTCTGCCCAGAGCTGTCAGCTCATCACGCAATTATCCACACTCAGAAAAGACTGCTTCGCTCGTTTCTCACTTCCCTGCTTTCTTGCTTCATTTTGCTTCTAGAATGGTTTATGTGAATGGTGTCATCAAAATAGATGAAAATAATAATGTATCTATTTACATAACATTATCCTTGTTTTCTTTCTTCCCTCACAAATGCTCTGGTATTATCAAATTAGTCGCATATTGAAGATGACATCCACTAGAACTAATCAAACTCAACAATTTTTGTTCCTCGATCTCACCCTGGATTCTCACCCATTAATGTAACAGCTGCAGTATTTTACAGGAGGCTGGAAACACTCACCCTGCAGACTGTAGGCACTTGGTGACTGCAATCACGATTGTTTACTGAATACTAATATTCAGTATGTGTTGTGTGGTTTAGCTTTCTGATGCCAAAGCTCATTCGTTACAGAGAGTAAGTCTGCAGGGAGGATCGTCGTTCCTGCTTAAACCAAAAATCTAGTTCTCTCCAGTTGTGTGCTGCTCTTTATAACACTAAAATCTCACATACCAAATTTCTGAATACACATAGTGAAAGATGATCATTTAAATCTTAAACCTCTTATGATACTGTGATTTATAATAAGATATACATATTTGGTATTCTTTCTGGTTTCCTGGCACACAACTCCTAGAACCCTTGGAATCTCCAGAGTGTTAAGAGTGTCTTTTGTATTCTAATGAGATGACAAATGGTTGACGGCCCTAGGTAGCTTCAGGATAGGGGCTGGTCACTGAAAAGATCAAAGCAGAATCAGAGGGTTGGGATGTTCAGCTATACCCTCTGACCTTCAGGGAGGAAAGAGAGGATTAAAGTTCAGTTGGTCACCCATGGCCAATGATGGTATTCATTTATGCCTTCATAATAAAGTCTCTATAAAAACTCAAAAGGCAGGGTTCATAGAGCTCCCAGATAGCAGAGCATAGGGAGGTCCCTGGAGGATGGCACCCTGAGAGTGCACGGAAGCTCCCCACCCTTTCTCCCATACCTGAGCTATACATCTCTTCCCTCTTGCTGTTCATCTGTATCCTTTACTATGTCCCTTATAATAAACTGGTAAACATAAGCAAAGTGTTTCCCTGAGTTCTGTGAGCTACTCCAGCAAATTAATTGAAACTGAGGAGGGGTTATGGGAACCTCGATTTATAACCAGTCAGTCAGAAGCACAGGTCACAACCTGTGCTTGCGATTGGCATCTGAAGAGGGGGGCAGTCTTGTGAGACTGAGCTGTCAATCTGTGTCATCTGATGCTATCTCTAGGTAAATTGAATTGAATTAGAGGAAACCCAGCTGTTGTCTGTTGGAGAATTTGTTACAGAATTGCTTTAGTTGGCATATGGAAACCCACACAGCTGGTGTCAGAAGTGTTCAGTGACTGAGAGTGCAGAATAGAGCAGGAAAAAACTGTTTGGTTTTTTCCTCTATCCCTATACCTCTTAAGTAGCAGACTAGGATTTGAGTATTGCATAATGTTCTATTTCCAACTATGGAGTGCTGTTTGAATTTTATCATAACATCTGAAACATACATCTGATGAGTCCTGTCCATTTAGATGTTCTTTATGTTTGAGATGTTATTTCTCTCTGTTATTTCTTCCCCATACAAATTCCCTGAAAAGACAGGGATAAAAAACCAAATGCCCTTGTCTCCTCCCCTTCTCTAGGCTGCACCTCGATAATTCTAACAATGTCTGCAAGACAAACGAAAACTTAATCATTTACATACTTTTTATCCATGATAGAAAACAGCTAAACATTTGGTATTATTTAGACTAAAGTTTCAGATGTTTGGCCTAAATCACATCTCTGGATTTTGCTTTTTATCTGAATATTTCGGTGGATTCCATTTAGAGCCTATATTTATACCCACTATCCAAACGCTAGAAAAAGTGGATTAAACATAAGCCCACCAAATTGAGGTGCCTTTTAAAAAATTGTTATGTTCTATTGAGAAAAAAAATTGTTTTCACATTTTTAAACCAATGCCTGATGACCACTGCTCATGATTTTTACACTGCTTTTTTAAAATGTATTCTAGCTTGGTTTCTTTCTTCTGAATGTAAATATGATAAATGCTCCTTATAAAAATTCAAATAGTGCAGAAAAGCACAAATAAGACAGTAGAAATCACTTGAGAGCCTACTCTCTGCAGATAGCCACCATTTATTAACTTTTTGCTGAAGAACAAATCTTGTCTTGAGAACAAGATTTACAATTTGCCTTGCAGACATCTCTCTATGAATATGTACATGTAGACGTAATTCTAGTATGTAATGTCCTAAAGCCTGGTTTTCCAGTCAGCAGTACATTAGGATGTTTTTCTGTGCCAATAAATGAAGCTTTGCATCCATGAGCCTCATTATTATGTATTAAGAGTAAAATATACAAATGGAATGATGTAAAAACAGGTATAAAGATGGAGAGACACTGACATCCATCATCATATTTCATAACATGGTGGCCACTGTACTAATATGCCATGACTTTTTTTTTTTTACCTTGTGCCATCATGGCTGATGTTTATTTCCAATAATTTATAATTATAAATTTGTTGGATCAATTTTTTTTAACCTATTTGTAGATACCACTTTTATGTTAAGCCTGATTCTTATCGATGGTCTGAAATATTTTACAGTTGAGAAAGCAAATTCTGACAGTGCTGGTTCTGTTCAGTTCTGAATACTTCATTCGATGCCTTTGATCTATAAGAAAGGAAATCTGCAGTGTCTTAATAATATATAAAGCTACCGAGATGGAGTAAAATCTTTATTGGAATACGAAGACTTGTTTTCAATTGACTTTCCTATTTAACAAACAATTCAAAGTTTACCTGTCAATGGGAAACTGTTGGTTTGCGTGCTAGTTTTTCCTCTGGTAATTCTGATAAATTATGCAAGATTATGCATTCTATTTTTCAAGTCAATAAGCTCAAGACATATCAGAGTACTTGGTCATTCACCATTATATTAATATTACAGTTCTCAAAAGTAAATACTTGCAGCAGAGTGAGAAGTTTACCTAAGTTACAGGACCAATCTGATTAATTAGATCAAAATTCATTTCCAGAAAGGAAGACAAAGAGACCAATTCAAAATATTAGCCTTTCAACTTCTTGTATTTGGGAAGATTCATTCTTTTGGAAAATACTTCTACACAGTCATAGTCTTAACTCTTCCAACATGTACATTCAGTCATCCACTCAACCACTAGGCTGTGGTGTGAGTGACATTATCCCAGCAGACATTGTACAATTCATGGTCCCAATATACACTGATGCTTAGGGGCTGAGCTAGTCTCTATGTTTTTAGGCTTTAGTTGGTTTGTGTCTTGACTTGTGGTTAAGCTAAGCCTATTCCCTTTTCATAGTCAAGCTACCTTCCGAATGAGTCTAGAAGCTGAATGGCAGCTCTAAACATATCTGACTTGAAGTGAGGAGACCTGAGTCTGACCCCCCTATAACCTTAGGGAACTCATGTACAGCTCAGAGTTTCTATATTCACATTCAAAATGAGGGCTATTGTACCAATTTCAGGGTTTTCATGAATGCTAAATAATGTATATTAGAGGTGCCAGCACACAGTAGGCCTTCACAAAGTGTTACGTGGAGCTACTACATTCAGTGTCAAAGCAGAATAAAATTTCTTTCTGCTTGCTCTATTTCATGTCTCAAGCCACAGGAGAAAAACCAAAAACATAAGTAAATCCATGCAGATCTATGTGACTCTCTACTACCAGAGAATCGAAAAATGATTCTTTTCTTAAAAGCCAGGCTCCCCTTTTTCTTTTTGCAACATATTGAGAAATAATATGTAGAAAAACAAAAGCCAGATACTTTCATTGAGATCCTTCCATGGCAGTGGCTAATGTTTGGTTCCTGATTCTTACGTCTTCCTTGGTTCTGAATCACATTTCGCAGGTCCACATATAGAGATTGCTGGTCCTTTATTCAAGAGAAGGAACTTAAAGATCAAAGATGGAGAAACAGCAATATCAGACTTGATTTTATCTTGTCCATAGAATGACAATGTTTTGGGACCTCCACTGACAACCAGAAAATCATTTCTTCTCCTGGTGAGTTGAATTGCTGTGACCATCTCTTTCAGATTAAAGCTTCTCAAGAAACAGATATTAGAGCAGTGCCCAACTTGGACTCACATAATGGTGGCCTCAAAGCATCTCCCTCATTCCACAGCCCCAGGGATCAGGAGAAGCAACCACAGGTTGTTTTGTCCAGGGCTCCTCATCGCCACCTACTGAAGACCTCTACGTATTTCCCAGCCTCCTCCACAGATTTCCAACTTCTTAAAGTTTTCCATTTCACAGCATCTCTAGGTAAAATCCTTGCCTAATCCTGCCTTCTCTCTCTTTCTAACAGAGCACGTTGTAGAGACAAATTATTTCAGTCCTTAGACTCACAGTCCTAAAGGAGGAAAAATCTTTATGATCATTTACTCTGATCCTCTCATTCTTCAGATTAGGAAAGAATGTCAGGACCAGAATTAAAATCAGTTCCTGGGACCTCCAAACCGAACTGTTTCTAATTTGTTGTATTTATGAAGTAAACGTTGAAGTTACCCATAGTTAGTTTTTAAATTAGGTGAGCTAAATATTCCCTGTTCGTCTAAGCAAGAAAAGAAGAGAGAGGAGGGCTTCTCTTCCTGTTCCATGGTGTCACACCCAGTCTGGGACAATGTGTCCAGCCTTGTGTGTAATTCAGGTTCATGTCAGCAGTTGGACCCTTTTATTAATGGGCTATGCCTGCATCTGATTAAAAAGTAGGGAAATTCAATCAAGTGACTGATTTTCCTGGGTATCCTTTTCCCTGTCTAACACAACAAAGTCTAAACCTACTGTCTTCACTCCCAGACCAGAAATGTCTGTGTATGGTTCCTGCCCTTCACTGACTAGTATAGGGAGACCATCTGTGGAAATAAAAGTCTATATTGCAGTGTTTTGACAAGCGTCTTTGTCCAATATCTTCTCCTCATAGGATGTCAGAATTTATTTTATTTGAATTCTCATGTCAATTTTTTGCCTCTATTAGAGTATTGTGTATTTAGTAAAGGCATTATTTTAAAATGATGTTTTTCATTAAAAGTTATTTATCTTTTTCTGTATTTGCTTTTTATTGCAGTAAATTGTGACATTTTCCTATTCTTATTGCAGGAAGACAAATTCACTTTGGGAAGATAAATGTCACATTTTAATGAAAGCCAGTTTACAGTTCGGATGGGGATAGTCGTCCTAACAGGGGAACAAACAGGTGTAAACTTTGACATTTCTCATTCTTCTTCACCGCAGCATAAGATTTGCCTTTATTTTTTAATATCGGAGAACTTGCCCTGTAAATCCCAACATGAGGATGAACTAAATGCCTTGGGAGTTCATCGACCCTCACAAACTAAATCCAGAAAAAAAACTTCCTGACATAAGAAAAATTTGCAGTGAAGTGGAAAAGAAAGAAAATAAGAATTAGAATGTGGAATGTTTTGTACTCTAACTAAGAAAGGGGCCGTACGAACATGGCATTTAACATGGAAGGGCCATTGCTTCCATTTGAGGTTAGGGGAAGAGAGTTCAAGGCTAACTCCATGCAGCTGACCAGGCTCCTGGGAATTTTATCTTTGCACAATGGATCATGTAAAGGTGAGTCACATAATTAAAGAAAATGTGGGGGATTTGGGTTTTCTTTTTTGCAAATAAATGCACATAGTTCATATCGTGGACATTTATCATCTTTTTGGCTGCCCAGCATCTGAACTTCCTGCCTAGGTTTGGGGAAGTGCTTTAACGTGAGTCATGGTGGACCTGTCTGCTACTATGGAAGTGGAAAAGAGCAGAAATCAGCTTCTCTACTCTCCAAGGAATAAAGTGCAGGTGTGCTGCCTTGGCTCGGCCAGACAGGGCTCTTACTCAGGTGTCAGTGACTGGAATAATTACTGCAAACAGTAATTCAGTCCAGCTGCAGAGACTCCAACATCCAATAACCAGTGCAGCCGTGGAAGCTGAGGGCAAGCAGCAGCTACTGCAGGTGGAATTGGTGCTACCTGAGACCCGCCCATTAGCTGGTAGCAGCAATCTCCCGGACTCATCCTGTGGTGGCGCTGGGCTGTGAGCCTCAATGTCTCGTCTCTCCTAGTTCCTGTCTGATTCTCTAGAAGCCCTTGCTACTCAAACTGTGACCTGGGAACTTGTTAGTAATGTGGAATCTGGGCCTCGCCCCAGACCTACTGAGTCAATATAGTAAAGCATGGTGTAAGGGGCCTTAGTGAATATTTCTTGAATGTATAGATAGTACATGAAACCGTGTTGAAATTTGATCTCGTTGAAACTATCTCAATTATATTTCTTCAAAATATAAGAATGTGAACAGCCCTTGACCCAATGGTTGTACTCTTGAAAACACATTAAATGATATTTTAAATGCATTTTATTGATATTTAAGAAACTCTTATAGTGAATCCTTATGTAAATTCATTATGCCTTTTTAAAGTGGATAATCACTCCTTTATTTGTGTTGTTAATTTGTATTCCTTAAAGTAGGGTGCACACACAGTAAGATTACTGTAATCAAATGAGTTGTCACTGAGCTGACCATTGAAATTCTCCCCATGGCCCTTGTTGTTTTGCTCCTTGTCTGTTTCTATTGGTTTCCTGAAGTGCCAGCCTCCACATGATCTTCGTGTATATCAGCACATAGCTAAGCAATCAAAATGGATGTGTAAAACAGTTCTCTTCACAAGGTCAGCCAAATGCTGTGGTTCCAAAGCACTGCACTGTATTCGGCTACCTGTGATTACTGCACATTAAGGGCAACCTGCCCTTCCCGTTGGCATAGTGCCAACCTCAAGGGCCTTCAATGGTCATCTCAAGCCAGTGTGGAAAGAGTGGCTAATGCAGTGCCCAGAGAACACAAAGCTTTCCCATTCTCACCTAGAAAAGAATAGCTCCTGAAAAACAGATCTATTTTTTTTAAGTTTTGTTGAAGCACCGTTGGTGAAGAAATACTTACCGTACAAATTTTGAAGAGAAGATGTTACAACTTTGCAATCAGAAAATCAGCCACTTACTGCATTCTCAGGAAAGTTTCTTAACCCCCTAAGACTTTAGTGTCCTCCTAGATAATCTGGAGCTAGTATGAATGCTTATCTAATAGGGTGCTGGAGCATTAAGTGTGAAAATGGAAATAAAGCATAGTATCCAGTACATAATTATTAATTAGCTATTATGAGTGCAGTATTTCTGTTACAACATGTCAGCTCATTGACTATGACATCATTTAAAACTAGGCTTGGCAACACACATGTCGTAGACAACAGGGTGATTTTCAATGACGTGGAATTTGATCCCCATCCTGCCACCCCCAAAGCCATGACCTTATTTAAAACCTGTGGTCACCATAGATCTTTAAGAGATGTTGTATTACAAAGAAACAAGCACAGACTTTGCTCTCAGATAGGTCAGGGTGACAATTTCAATATTGTAGATGTTATTCCCCTCTCTCCTTTTTAAGGATATCCATATTTTTATTCAGTATTAGCCCCTCATCCCCAAAACCCACATGCTGGAGGGGAACTGACCCAGATTGTGGACTTAATGGGCCTATGGAAATCCCATCCCCTGTGCCAGAGTGATTGGTTCAAGAATTCAGGCCTCAGCCAATGAGGACATTAATACCCTGAAACAAGGACCAATGAGATGCGAAGAGAGAAATAGCTGTAATGTGAATGCAGCTGGAACATGTCCTACTACAGCAGCATAATTAGACAAGGATCCCAGGTGCTACACTTTGGAATTCATCCCCAAGTTCGTGGATCCTAGGGGATACTAAGACAGACTTGTTCCAGAGAGACCAATTATCTTCAAGAAGCAAATATTAAGATGAGATTATATGTGTTGGGCTGTTGGGCTTTTATTAGGGAAAAATGCATATGTGAATAGAAACAGGCAAGGAGCTAGGAAGGCTGCAAGAATAGTCAGACCCTGCTGGAAATCTGACTTTGAGTGGAGAAGAGAGGGAGAAAAATTAGATGGAAGTTTCTTATACTGTGAAGTCTAAGTAAAGTCTTAAGGGAATCCTTTACCAAAAATTTATTTTATCTGAATAGAATCTATACCCTTCCCATTCTCCCTCTCTTTATAAATTTTGGGTAATAATTCTTTAATCATAAGAGAATTTTGGGCTCTTTCTTGCATTCTCTAGCCCTTTTGAAGGATATCTACCTGGAATATTTAATTATTAACTCTTTCCTTCTCTTCCTGGAAATAACTATCCCAAAGGGCAGTACCCATTACAAATTCCACCAGCTCTCTTAACTGGCTTAAACAACATATTTAAGGAGTTGCTGACATGCTACTCTTTATTATGAGTGCTTAACTGCGACCAGGAGTAGCCTGGCCCTAAAGGAGATTTGTGAGTGACCCCAGATCACCCACTGACATGGGTCAGGAAACTGCTTTAGCATCCCAGGAATTGGGCTACAACTAAACTGTGCACTCTCCTGTTTGCCTATCAGGTGTCAAATCTCTGTACTGTCACCAGTATATTCAAAATCTTGGCCAAAACAGAACAAAAGAAAAAAATAAATCCTACTCCAACTAGTTTAGCTACAAGGGATATAAAATTCAAAATAACAGTGGTTTAAACAAGATAGACATTTTTCTCTCTTACCTAAATGAAATCAGTAGGTGTAAGAAGCCCGGGGTTGTTGCACAAAGTCCTCAAGGGTCCAGACTCAGTTTCCCTCTAGTTTCCCTCTTTGCCATCACTGGAATGGTCCATGCTCCAGTCCACAAACTTGAGAAAAGACAAGGGAGGAGAGAACTCAAGGGTGCACATGGCTGTCTCTTAGAAAAGGTGCTCGGAAGCTGCCAACCGTTTCTGCTTACATCTCCATTGGCCAGAATTGAGTCACAAGATCATACCTAGCCACAGGGAGGCTGGAAAAACCTGGTCTCCCTGAGAGACAAAGGAAACATCTTCTGGGGGATGACAAACCATATCTATCTGCCGTGCTCGGAATGCAAGAGTCCCACCAGCTGGGTTCATTTTCTGGGAGCCACTTCAACTTGTCTTCTTCAGAGAAGCACAGAGAGGAGCCCTGTGCACCCCAGAACCAAGGCCATCAGACTCGGTCAACTCTAAGGAGAGGCAACAACTGCTAGAACTAGAATTCACTGAAGGTCAATGCCCTAAGGAATTTCCATCTGATTTGACTATTAACACCTTTCCCCTCATGAGCCCCAGGAGGAGTCCCACCCCGCCTGAGTCTCTACCTTTCAAACCTCTCATTTATAAATCATGATGGGATATATTAGGCATTTGTTCTTGATTTGAGGGGAAATATTTAAAATTTCTTATAGGTAAGCTACATAAGTCCTATGAATAAATTACATTCTTTTCTCCACTTTCCCAGCCTCCAAAATGTTTCTAAAATTCTCCTGGGATTTCCTGTTTGACCTAAATGTAACATCCATCCATTTCTTACTGTATATTTTGGAAGTGTGTTGCACTTAATGGGATCATCAACTTTGGGTTTAAAGTATAAAAAAGAGCTATCAGGTCTTATCTTTACTCTGAGTGTAAGTACAGGGAAGCAAGCAGTATGACCAAGACATCTGGACACCATTACATTCATATTGCTCTGGCAAGGAGAGGTGAGGAGGTGAGAGGATGATTCACGTACTCAGATAAGTGAACCTGCCAGAGAGACAAAGATTCTTGTGGTTTGAATTATCTGATGGTTTGTTTACAGTGGGTAAAAAAAGAGATTAATTCCCTAGTCTTTCATTCCTATGTTTTTCTTTAAACACAGACTAGAGTCCTAGGGAATGTAACATACAAATGATACTTCCACACTACGTGAGCACTGAGCTTTCTCTTTGCTGTTTTCCTCTAAATTGTCTGCAAAATGGGTAATGCAAGGAATAAGTTCTAAATCGGGGGCATTTTTGCAGGAAAGTATCTTTACCTTGCTTATGTAATCAGATATGAGAATAGTGATCACAAAGGTGAAAACAGTTGATTCAGGTACCTCACCTTAATCATATCTGGAAATATTCCTTTATGTGTTCATAAGTCTAATAAATAAATAGTTAATATCTGAACCCACCTTCTGTAATGTATTAATAATCCAAATTGTTGTCGATTAAAAACTAAACCTACATTATAGCCTAAACTACATAGTTTTTGATACCTTTAGTTTAAGCCAAAAGATCTCAAATACACGGATATAACCGCAAAGTGGTTTTGAGGCTAATTTCCAATCCCTCTTCCCCAGGAAGCTTATAGTTTTCTTCATCATCTTTTCTTTCTATGTATCTATCTATCTCTCTAGCTTTAATAAGAAAAAAGTTTCTTTCACCTCACATACACAGTGAAAGCCGAGCTATTCAGGATTCCTGTTGGTTGACTGGACACCCTCCTCCGACACCCCCTTCCCCACCAATATTCCCTCTCCCGTCACCAGAGGCAAGCTTCTAGCGCTCTCAGGCTGAGCCATCCCTTCCCCAAAGGCTCTACCCTCCTGAACTTTTCTCCCAAGGGTCGCCTCTCCTTCCTTCCCCCGTGCAGGCTCTCCACTGAGGAGAGTCTTGGTTTCCCTTCGACGACTTGGCCTGTCTGTGAAAATTGTAGAGAAGCTGATGAATGACAGCATGAGGAGACTTTAATTAATTCACTCTCTCCCACCAGGCATTAGATACGTGCAGGCTGTGCTGGAGCTAAACTCTAAATAACCATGAAATGTCAGAAGAGAGATGTGGCATCCACACTCCCAAGATGGCATGGGGCAGGAAAAAGCGTTTGGCTGGGTCTTGGAAACCCTGTGTGCCATCCTCCCCTCTCCTGCCACTAACACCACGCTGATAGCTTCAGGCGGGCCCCTGTGATAACGTGTGTGGCAGATACTCTTTATAAAGTAAAGCAGAGCATTAAACTAAGCACGGGGCCTCTGAGACCGCATATGTCATATGCCCATGAAGCTGGCTCTGGTGACAGGGTACATTCTGTAACTTCTTAACGAGATCTCCCCAGAGTTAGGTGCTGTAAGTAAAAGGCAGGCAGGAGCATAAGGCATCAGTGTATGGGTTATTGGGTGACACGGAGAATCACCTGTCTATTTAACAGTAACTAATGTTTCTGCTGTACTTATAGTTTACAAAGCACTTTTGCCAGATCCAGTATCTCAGGTGACAATTCTGTGAGACACGCATGTTATCATTCTTGTATAGAAGGTGAACTGGGGCCCAAAGAAGTCAAACGACTCACTGAAGAGCATTCAGCCAGTACAAGACTTAAATGCATCTGATCTCAAATCCAATTTTCTTTCCACAAGATCAACACAGTCTGGCACTAGTGTTGCGTTACAAGGCACAGAACTTCATGGCTACAGTTTAGTAATTCACCAGTGAGAGGTGGAAGGTGCCAGGTGGGGCACTGACAGTTTGCACGTATCGGTTGTTTTCACATCTGACATAACTTTACAGCAAACGCCAGAACAAATTCCGGATTCCTAATCCCTACTCACCTCCCCTACCCGACTTCCTTCTCTCCAACGACAGCGTCAGACCTCAGTTCTCCAGCAGTTTCTGGATTGGACAGGTAAAGTGCCAGTCAGCCTAGCAATCTTCGGCTCAGGTTGGCCTTCTTATGTTACAAGATCCAGGAATCTGAATTTCCTATCTTTGTTGCACAAAGTCTTTTTTAATGTAAAGAACGTGGCTTTATCTTTAATAGCACTTAAAACTCTCTTGAAAATCACAGATGTCATCTTAACTGATCTCTCATTCCTTCCAAAAAGGTAGCTGATAGCTGGTATGGAATTTGCCAGTGTAAATCTGTGCTTGAGTAGAACCAATTTAATAATTGCTCTTGAGCTCATTTCACTTTCTCCACTGTTACATTAAAACTATAAAAACTTATGCTTTTATGACAAATTTTAATTATGAGAGATCAAGAAGCAAATTACTAAAACAAAAACTATGTTGTTCTTTATTAGTACTACTCTTACATGGTACTACCTGTGAAAGATTAGCTTTTCATCTGTAAATATAAAACCTTGATGAAAATATTTCCTCAACTCTAATTTATAATTTTTCCTTCTTATTCTATAATGTTTCCCATTATAATGATTATAATGATGTCGAGTGTAAGATATTTCCCTTAAATTCCAGCTTGATTTCCTACTTGCTGTAAGGTACTGGCTTAAGATCTTAACTTCCACATTTCAGTTTTCTCAGCTATAAAGTCACTAGTGAGTAGTGTTTTCCTGGTTTGCAAGGACACTTGAGAAATTCTGGCTCCAGGAACACAAGGCACTTTAAAAGTATTGGCTGGTCTACTGGCAGTGGGTTACCAGAACTTATTAACATTAGTGTCACTAAAGTTGGTGTACAACCCCCAACTGCTAAATTTCACTGGCTTTAAAAAAAAGTACAAAATCATTTTGTACATTTGTACATTTTATACAAATACAAAACATTTATGATTGCAACTTGTTTGACAGTTTCATCATGCTATAAAATAGGAAATATGTATTTCAAAACAATGATAACAGACAGTATACAGGTTTGGGAATAGGTATTCTGAGATCCAGCAAGAGTTACAATGCCTTTAAAAATATTTGAACTGAGGGAAGTAAAAACCATTGGAAATCAAGAAAGAGGGAGAGGAGGAGGGGTACAATGAACACTATTCAGGTGATGGGCACAGTAATAGACTTGACAAGCATTACAAAAGCTATCCATGTAACAAAAAACATTTGTACCCCCTTAATATTTTGAAATTAAAAAAAAATACCGTGAACCTTCAAGTGCCAAGATAAAGCTCAAATCCAGGGTCCATTCACATCTTACGGTAAAAGAAAGAAGACTCTCAAGACTGGTATATGCTTATTCTCAACTGCTAAACTAATGTTAATATACTGTATATTAACATATAGGCTATAGAATACAATAATGGTATATGTTACATAATAAATCCTATATGTAATGTATAATAATATATACTGTCATCACCTTTGTTTTTATTACTATTATTCTATTTCATATGTCTACTCCTTGTGGCAATTTGATAAGGACTAAGAAATATCAGAAGGGACAAGAATAGAAAGTTACATAAAAGAATGGAAAAAGCATGACAAAAAAATGAGGGAGAGGATGAGAACTCAAAGGGTGGAGAGAGAAGCAGGGAACATTTGAGAGACTTCCCGTGGTGGTTTTTCCACTCCTGTTTGGGGCTCTCCTCTGTTCTGCATGGCTGATTCTGTCACTTTCCATGAGCCAAAATCCCGAGACAGGGATATTCCCTAATATTACATGAGAAGCCAAGGTCCAAGCCTTTGAATAAGATGCTTTCCTAGTGAATGCTCTCGCCTCCCCCATCCCCGCCACCCCCACCACCCATCCCCCACCCCAGCAATTACACAGTGCCATGTGTTTGGCTTTTTCTTTTTTTTCCCCACATTTTTCTCTGGCTTGTCCCCAAGTAGTCACTTCCTCCCAACTCATCCTGTGCTTTTTCCCCTCCCTATTTCCCTTGATTTGTTTTTTTAATATTTCTCCTACACTCCATTTTGTTTATCTTCTGAGCCATCCACATCCTCTATTAACTGAGGTTATCTCTGGGTGTTGACTCCCATCTAGACAGCATCCATTTGAAGAAAATGATCCTAATTTAAAAGGGAATTTCAATTAATTATTTATGCATTATATTTTCTCCCAAAGGGGTGATCTGTCAGATTTCCTAAGGTCCCTGCTGTCCCACACTATTATAGAATTCCATCAGCTGGAAGACGGCTGGCAGGAAGCACAGCGCGCCCCTGTTCTTATCTAAGGATGGCGATGAGTGTCCGCACTACCTGCATGTTCATCCCACCCTCAGCTCTGTTTTTGAAAACGCCTTCCTTGATCACTTGGTACTATCAGTTGCATATTCAAGCATGAGGGAAAAAAGTAATGTTGAATTCCATTCCTTCTTAAAACATTAAATATTATCAAGTTAAGCTCAGCCTTAATGTTATGGTAGTATTAACTGATGACTTTTCATTTCATTTCGTACAAGTGATTTCTTATAAACTTGTGTTCCCACCCAGGCTGCAGGCATGGACATGGAAACCACCGTAGAAGAAACTGCACGAAGGCAAAGTAATATTTTCCTTCCGCATCCTTTCTCTAATGATGTGGCTCTGCAGCTTTTGGTGGTATGTGGCCCTGTGGGAATTTCTCCTGCTTCCTCCCATCTTTTTTTTTTTAAACTGCTGTCTTGATTCTCAAGCTTGAAATTTTTCAGTGGGTTAAGAAAATTTCTATGGCACCTCTTTTTAAATGGGCCAAGTCAGTCAGAGCCTGTTTTTTGTTCCAAGGGTTTAAAGCACTTAAGATATGATCTTGCTTTTAAAATGAAGAATAAATGCCAGAACCAGGGAAACTGCGACCTGGAGAGGTTAAATGGCTTGTCACAAATGGAGAACTGAGGGTGAAAGTGGGATTTGAGGCTGAGCTGCTGGCCTCTCCCACTAATTCCGTGTGTGTGCTCAAGCCTCAGCTACGCCAATGATAAATTACAGTGGCTTCTGCAGAAGACGATGGACTTCTCTAGCCAGAGCCTTCTAATATTCCCTCTTATCATAGCACCATGGTTTTTTTTTCCTTCAAAACCGTACACAATTACATTTAAAAATATATCTGTTTTTCCAGGTGATACGGAGTAACTATGGCAGAACGGCGCTCTTGTCCACCGAAACAAGAAAGGCTAAATTACATGCAGAATCGCCCGTTTGAAGCAGCAGCAAGCTGTGGCGGCACCGAGGGCTGGAGGGACTCAGGCTGCAGAGTGCGGAACGGCAGAGAGGTGAGCTGCCACCAGCACCTGCTACCCCGAGGGCCTGTGTCCGTCTGGGTCCTGGCAGAAGCTGAGAATGTGGGGACAGAGGAACCAGAGAATAAAAACATTAGTGTGAAAGAGATCATACCAAAAAATAACAGAATGGTGCAAACCGTGTGCTTACAGTTGGAAGGCTTATGCGCCCTCCTTAAAGCAGTGCCCGTTCACTTTTCTGGCAACAAAGAGTTCTACCGTTTGTTTTATACTACTGGATTTCATTTTAAATAATCAGAACACTTCCTATGCCAGCTCATACCCCTTTCCACAGCTAAGAATGTCAACAAAATGTTAAGTCACTATTAGGCTGGTGCAAAAGTAATTGCGGTTTGGGACTGCATTTTAAATCATTATAAGTAGGCTCAAACACATCTCTATTAATCAAAATAGGAACCACTACAAACAATACATTTTTGCCAATGAGAAATAAGTTTGTTTATTCCTGTAACATAAAAATCCGTGCTTCAGGATTCAACAAACTCTTGGAAAGCATTTTCTGCATCCTGCTGGTTGTGGAAGCCTTTTTCCTGCAAAAAGTTGTCGAGATGCTTGAAGAAGTGGTAGTCGGTTGGCAACAGGTCAGGTGAATATGGCGGATGAGGCAAAACTTCGTAGCCTAATTCGTTCACTTTTGAAGAGTTGGCTGCGCAACATGCGGTCGGTGTTCTCGGGGAGAAGAATCGGGCCTTTCTGTTGACCAATGCCAGCTGCAGGCATTGCAGTTTTCAGCACGTCTTATTGATTTGCTGAGCATACTTCTCAGATGTAATGGCTTCTCCAGGATTCAGAAAGCTGTAGTGGATCAGACCAGCAGCAAACCACCCAACAGTGACCATGACCTTTTCTTGGTGCAAGTTTGGCTTTGGGAAGTGCTTTGCGGCTTCTTCTCGGCCCAACCACTGAGCTGGTTGTCACCTCATCGTATAAAATCCACATTTCGTCGCACGTCACGATCCAATCGAGAAATGGTTCATTGTTGTTGCATACAAGAAGAGAAGATGACACTTCAAAAAGATGATATTTTTTGATTTTCAGTCAGCTCATGAAGCACCCCACTTATTAAGTTTTTTCACCTTTTCAATTTGCTTCAAATGCAGAATGACTGTAGAATGGTCGACCTCGAGTTCTTCAGCAATTTCTGGTGTAGTTGTATAATTTATAGAAAAACAAGACAACCGGAAGCAGTGTGAAGAGGTTTAGTCTCACAGGTGAGCTATGGCCCCCTCCAAAAGGTGTCACCTCCCAGAGCATTACGACACCAAGCATGGACTGCAAGGGGTTGTCCAATTTGTTTTGTTCATTTTACAAACTATAGATATGTACAGTTGATAACTCAGGACTTCTAATCAATAACACTACCTTACAAGCAAACTTTTTAAAATTCCAGCAACATTTTTAATTGCCTTCTCATATAGATCTCTAAGTTTATACAATGAGGACAATAAGAGATTCTTTTCCTTTTAAAAGTGTTTAGAAATATGGACAACTTTGATAGAATTTCTGGGTGCTTGTCACACCCATGAACACAACATGGAAATCACTTATAATTTCTAGAGCACTTCAAAAGCTACACCGTAATCATATTTCAATTGGGGAATTAAATTCAATGAAAGCAACAGATCCTTTCTCAGGTGGGAGGTGAGTCAGTTACTGCATTTGTCCTAGGTGTGCTCACATGGAAACAAACGTGGTTTTCCTTATTATCCCCTTTCTCATCCTCTTCACCTTACTCTCCACCTTTGTTCTGGGGCAGGCCAGAGGGTCCCTTTATCTCATCACTTTCCTTCCATCGTAGCTGGCAACATGCTTCCCATACATCTCCTTCAACTTTGCTGTCTTATTATATATAAGGCAGCTTTGCACTATCCAAAAATTATCAAATGTCTTATTTTCCCATCACTCTATAACAGATCACCATTTAACAGCTTCTAACAATATCCATTTATTAGCACGCGGTGCCGTAGGTTAGAAGTCCAGCACAGTGTCACTCAGTTCTCTGCTCAGGGTATGGCAAGCCAGAAATCGAGTTATCAGCCAAGCTGAGTCCTCACCTGCAGGCTCTGAGTTGCCATCCCTCCCAGGCTCATTCAGGTTGTTGGCAGAATTCAGTCCCTTGTGGCTGTAGGACTGAGGATCCTGCTTCCTCGGTGGCTGTCACCCACGGACCTCTCTCGGCCCTTTAAGGCTGTCTGAATTCCTTCTCACACGGCCTTCCTGCGTCTACAAGTCATGTCCTCTTTATTCTTCAAATCTCTCTGACTTCTCCTTCTGCCACCAGCATGTGATTAAATCAGACCCACCAATATACTCTCCTATCTTAAGGCCAACTCTGCCATTGAATATCTAAGGCAACCACTAGCTAGTGATTTCTCATCATATTCCCGGGTTCTGGGGATTAGGGTAAAACATCTTTATGGGTGCATTTTAGGAATTCTACATATATAACATGTCATCCAGTTTTTTGGTCTCATCTCTAGTGGAAATGCCTAGGTTTGTGGATTTAATCTTGGGCAGAGGTCTAAGTAGAACAGGAAGAAGCCACATGGGATATGAGGGTGTTTGGGCTGTTGTGATCTTTCTTCTTGCCTCCTTTAGCTGATTACAGTCCTTCAATTCCTGCTCATAGCGTACCTTGACATTTCATCAGTTTTGTATTTCTGTTTCCCACACATGGTATTCCACCTCTCAGAGCACTCTTGCAAATTGCAGCTTAAAGGGGCCTCTGGACTTTTTTGGTGTGTTCCTCTCAGGAGTGTGTTCACAGAGAAGGCATAAGCAGACATCTTGCCTTTGTGTTTCTTGAGGTCACCTTTAGCTAACCCTGACTGTATTGTTTGCTACTCTATGCAACACAATGTACAACAATTTCCCAGCCATGCACTAGCTGCCTCAAGGATTGCCTCAGGCAAAGATCCCTTAAGATGCAAAAAGCAATAATCGTAAAGGGGAGAAATATTGATCGATTGGACTACATTAAAACTTAGAACTTCAGTTCTTCAAAATCATTAAGAGAATAAAAAGGTAAGCTATAGACTGGGAGAAGAGATTTTCAGTACACACATCTGACAAAGGATTCCTATCTGAAATACATAACCTACTCCTTCAAATCAACAAGAAAAAGGAAAAGAACTTAATAGAAAAATAGGCAAATGTCAGAAGAGATACTCCATAAGAGAAGAAAGCCAAAGAGAAAATAAATATATGAAAAGGCACTAGATTTCATTAGTCATTAAAGAAACACAGGATACAATCAAAATGCACTTTCTTGTTTCCCAGCTACTTAAGAGGCTGAGGTGAGAAAATCTCTTGAGTCCAGGATTTCAAGTCCAGCCTGGGCAACATAGCAAGATCCCATCTCACTTTTAAAGACTCATAATGTAGAAACCGCAACATACCCTCCAAAGTGGCTAAAATGGAAAAGACAGACAATGTGAGGTAATCGAAACTCTCTTACTCTGCTGACCAGAGCATAAATAATTACAACTACTTTGGAAAACTGTTTGATTGTATCTACAAAAAATGAATAATATATCCATACCTTATATTCAGCAATTCCATTCCTCAGTATATATCCAAATGAAATGCATGTATATATCTAACAAATGGCACGAATAAGAATGTTAACAGCATTAACACTAACATTGCATTATTTGTAATATTTCCAAACCAGAAACAACCCAAATGTTCATCAACAATAGAATGGATAAAAAAAACTATGGTATATTCATACAGTGGAATAATATACAGGAATGAGAATAAATAAACTACAGCTACCCACAAAAAAGAATGAAATTCACAAACAAAATGTTGAGTAAAAAAAGCCAGTCAAAAAAGAGCACATGCCATGATTGCTTTTTTATTAAGTTTAAAAATAGACAAAAGTAATCTGCGGTTTAGAAGCCAGAATCGCATTAACCCACGGGGGTGGTTGTGAATAGAAGGGGGTATCTGCAATGCTGGTGAGATTCTGATTAGTGACCTGGGTACTAATTATATGTGTACATTCATTTTGTGAAAGTTAATTGAGCTGTTTACTTATTATTTGTGCACCTTCTGTATGTACTTCTACTTCAACAAAGTGTTTATGTTATGCAAAGCAATTTAGGTATCTAATATCTTTCCTAATAATGAGTGCAAAACCATATCTGGTTTGTTCCCTACAATATTAGCAGCCCCTAGACAGTGTCTAACACAAATTATTGCTTGTTGAATGGTTGATCAATGAGGTTTTGAGAAGAGTTTCCTTAATAGAGTTGGTCTTCTTTTTTGTCCTCATTAGTGGAATTATATTTACTCATGTTTTAAAAAATATCTTTAGATATTGCAAGGTAGTTATTTGAGATAGATCGGCTTGCAGAGGGGAGAATTGGAGCAAAATGCAGCGAGTGAGCTGGAATTTAAGCTCCCTGAGGGTAAGAATTTGTGTATCACTTATTGACTGCGCAAGGTGGCACTGTTCTGATAAGTTTGTATGTATAAGTCGTTTAATCCTCCTAACAACCAGTGAGGTACCTCACAAATGAGGTTACTCATGAGAAAACTGAGGCTTAGAGAAGTTCTTTAACGCAAGCAGGGAATAACATCACCAGGATTCAAACTCTGAATATGGGTTTAACCATAGCACTATCTTCTTACCTCTGCACTTAGCAGGCACTTGAAAAATACGTGTTGTTTTTCTCCTCCCCACTCCCCCACACAGTCATAACTGCATGCTACTAGTCTGGTATCCGCAGGGGTAGGGAGAGCAGGGGGTGTGGAGCTGGGAGAGGAAGGGCAGGAAAGCCTTTTAGCCTGGTTCTCCAGTTAAGAGAAGGTCTCAGACACAGACATTCGACATCATCCCCAAATGAGA
Organism: Avahi laniger; assembly: GCA_963575035.1. Taxonomy (NCBI): domain Eukaryota; kingdom Metazoa; phylum Chordata; class Mammalia; order Primates; family Indriidae; genus Avahi; species Avahi laniger. The sequence goes on from CAUYSK010122529.1 coordinate 24,553, forward strand.
TCACATGTGCAGTAATATTCACTCACGGATCAGAAGGAGTCATCCCTTACACCAGCGGTCCCCAAACTTTCTGGCACCACGGACCGATTTCACGGAAGACAATTTTTCCACAGACAGGGAAGGGGGATGGTTTCGGGATGCTTCAAGTGCATTGTTTTTATTGTGCAGTCAAACCTCTCTGCTAATGATAATCTGTATTCGCAGCTGCTCCCCGGCGCTAGCGTCACCACCTCAGCTGCACCTCAGATCATCAGGCATTGGATTCTCATGAGGAGCGTGCAACCTAGATCCCTCGCATGCGCAGTTTACAGTAGGATTAGCTCTGCTGTGAGAATCTAACGCAGCCGCTGATCTGACAGGAGGTGGAGCTTATGCAGTGATGTGAGCAATGAGGAGTGGCTGTAAATACAGATGAAGCTTCGCTTACCACGGCTCACCTCCTGCTGTGTGGCCTGGTTCCTAACAGGCTACGGACCAGTACTGGTCCTCGGCCCAGGGGTTGGGGACCACAGCCTTACACAACCTTAAATTTGGGTCCCACTGCCTGTAGTGTGGCCTGCAGAAACATCACTATTCATGTTGTAAATCTTTTGGAAAGTAAAATAATTACATTGCACTTATTTAAATGCATGTGTTAAAACTGATTTCTAAACATAAACACTAAAAAGTGCACCACAGTGTTTGTAATCCTGTTTTGGCATTTCTTCACTTTTTAACATACCATATTAAAAAAAGCAAGGAAGTGGCTCAGGCACTTTCGCACTTTGTCTTGACAAATGTGTGCAGGCTGGTTTCTATGTGCACAGCAGGATTTTATCTCATGCCCACTGGGGCGAAAGCACTGCTACGGGAAGAAAAACAAAAAGGTAGCCCTTGGGCTAATTTGAATCTTGAAAGCCACAGAAAATGAAAGCTTCATTTCATTGTAACTCTTTACCCTGCAATGCTTGTTCCTAGGGTGGCTTTTAAATGGCAACAAAAATGCTTGATTTTGCTTTCACTTCCTTCCTTCCCCATGTCAGGCCTCTGGCGGAGGTTCTTAGGAGGTTTTGATGACAAGGCAGATGACAATAGCAACACTTTCCACTTAGAGGAGCTTTACAGTTTACAGAACCTTTCAGTTCAGTCTCCTTCAGTCCTCTCAAGAGCCCCGAGCAATTACTTCTCTTGAGAGTTCTGGTGAAGACAATCCCTTCCTCACCCCCCAAAAATGTATAATAGAAGTGACTTTTCCCAGGTCATGGAACTACTAAATGGCCAATCAGAGATCTCATTGCCCATGATGGGGAAAAGAAACATAATACAGTCCATGGGCTGAGAGCCTTAGTATTGCCTTAAAACTGCTTGGCTTCTTGGTGCCTTCACCTTCAGTTATATGAAAGTTTAAAAAAAATTAAATTTAAGTTCAGCAATTTTAATATTTTCATCTACTGAAAAAATCAATCCATTCCAACTTCTTTCAACGTGCACTATAAGCCTGTGAAACTGTCCAGGTAACCCAGGTGAAGGAATTAATTTTCATTTGTTGCAGAAACTAAAAAGGGAAAATGCATTCTGCAGAGGATGAAGCCGTTTCCATTTTATTTCAAATGGAATAAAGAAGAAAGAATATAACATAAAAAGGCAAATATTTCAAATCTGTAAGGGAAAATATTTTTCACTAGAAAAGTTTTCTCATGGTCTCATTTTTGTTTGGTTTAGCCTAGCCATGGCATTCCAGGCAATCTGTCTCTCAGCGCCACAGCTGTGCAGTGAACGCACTTAAGGAGATTTAGGTGGGTCTTGCCCTCCCCCACCTTATTAGCCTCTTCACCTTCACTGGGCTTCATTGTGTGCAAGGTCGTGCTGTCGACTGTCACACTGTGCTGTCCAAACTGATTCACAAATCTATGGTACATAACCAATCACATTTTCTAATAGAAGTTAACATTGTGGGGAAAATGGTAACAGAATAATATATGGTCACAAAACCACATTGCCATTTTGGAACAACTTACTATATACACTATTATCCAGGCTATCCTCGAAGAATGGGCAAGGTTAAGAATAAACATAACTACAGATTTTATAACGGAAATTTGCATCTACTAGATTAGGAGTTGGCAAACTTTTTTGTAAAGGGCAAGATGGCAAATAGCTCAAGCTTTGTGGGGTATGCTATCTTAACTCCTCAACTCTGTCATTGCAGGGAAAGTACCCACCAACAGTAGACAATACGTAAACAAATGAGTGTGGCTGTGCTTCAATAAAACTTTATTTACAAAAAGAGATGGCAATTGGATTTGCTACATAGAGCTGTAGCTTATTGACCCAGATCTAGATGACGGATGTGTTTGAAACCACAACGCAAAGGCTGCTCCTAGGTGAGAGTCCTAAATGTTTGTTTGCCAATTTGCCTGAAAAATTGTCATAGGTTTTTAAAGTTAAAAATTAAAATAAATTTTCTTATGAGAAAATATTAAAAGAGTAGGTATTTGCCAAATATGTTGGAGGACACACTGATTATTTCTTTCTTTTTTTTTTTTTTTTTTTTTTAATAGAGACGGAGTCTCACTGTTGCTCCGACTGGTCTGAAACTCCTGAATTCAAGCAGTCCTCCCACCTCGGCCTCCCAGACTACTAGGATTACAGGCATGAGCTACCACGCCTGGCCACACACTAATTATTTCTCTACATCACAATAAAACTAACATAAAATAGGTCGTTGGAAAGAAAAGAATATTTTTTGAAATGCTCATATATCGACTAAACTGACAAAGCCCAGCTGAGCCTTGAGCCCCCTTGACCTTCAGGTTGAAGATTTGCCTAACTCTCCCTTACGGGAATTCTAGTGCACAGAGTCAGTGTCAAGTTTCCAGACATGGGTCCTTCTTTAATCATGGTGGCACTGTTGTGCATTGTACTGACTGCATTTTTATTAAGGTAATGCGTACGGCTTGTAGAGGCTCAGTATGACTTCTTCAAGACAGTGAAAAATGACTTACTTTCCAATTTGACATTGGTAGCGATGGTCCTTTCCTTAATTTGGAGGTCTTCCTGAGATTTAACAAACATTTCCCACTCAGGATTTTGTTTGAATTACAAACAAATAAATGAACTAAAAATCATCGCATGCCAGGTGGCACACTGTGGAGCCTCAGGGGAGAGCAGTGTTGTTGCCTTGGCTACCTACCCTTCCTCTGCACTGCTTTACCTCTGCTGGCTTGGACGTAAAACACCTGCTGGCTTGGACGTAAAACACCGGCAGGCAGTTGAAATGATTGTATTCCAATATTAGTGCTTGTGTATTAATGGAATTTACTCCAAACTATGTAAATCAGTTGCATATAAATAAAGATATGGCATATTGTTCAGTCCTTAACTACAGCTGGCTGCCCTCCTGAGTCCCAGGATAACAGAAGCAATCCTGCCTTCTTATTTCTCAGAGAACAGGAGGCAGCATCTTGGGCTGGAGCAGAGGGGAGGGATTCTCTCTCCGAAATTCCTTGCCTATGTTTCCTTGGTTGACCCCCTGGCTTACAGATCTTTCCTTGTCTCAAAGTGGGCTTTCCAATGGTATAGCAATCAAGATAGCTATTTTATATTACTCTTTTATATTCCGTGCCTGGTTGTGATATTTGTTTTCTATTTGGCATTGAGCTTTTATCATTCATCCTCCTTGAGATATTCTAAATAAGGGTAGGAGTGGTTAGTCTCTTGAATAAATGAATGAATAAAAGTCTTCATTTATTGATTCATCCATTCCATGAATATTACACTATGTACTAATGAACAAAACAGGCAAAATTCCTGTCCTAATGGAGTATACATTCCAGTGCAGAGAGTCAGAAATTTAAAATAATGGTATTAACTTAGCAAGTTGTAAGTTCTATAGGAGAAAGTAAAATAGGAAAAGGGAATCCTAGAAAAAGTGGGATATAAGTTTTAAAAAGGTAGCCAGGGAAGACCTCACTAAGAAGGAGACATTTGGGCAAAGACCTGGAGGAGGTGAGGGAGAGTACCTTATTGGTTTCTGGGGGAAGAGAGTTCCAGGCAGAGACAACAGCTAGGGCAAGGGCCCTGAGATGAAGAGAAACGACCTGGGGCGTGAGACTACATCACAGAGTGTGAGGAGCATAAAAAGGAAAAGGGTCCACCACGGAAAGGACTCAGGGCATTTACTCTAAATGAGACCACCAATCACTTGATTTTTCCGGGTTTTCAAAAGTCTGTTTGGGCATGACCTGTTCAGTGGTTTTAACCCCTCTTCCCATAAAGAGTTGACCCCAGATGTGTGGTTATTCCTTTTCTTTTCTTTCTTTCTCTTTCTCTTTCTTTTCTTTCTTTTCTTTTTTTTTTTTTTTTTTTGAGATAGGGTCTTGCTCTGTCACATCATAGGCTAGAGTGTAGTGGTGTCATCATAGTTCACAGCAACCTCAAATCCTGGGCTCAAGTGATCCTTCTGCCTCAGCCTCCCAAAGTGCTAGAATTACAGGCATGAGCCACTGCGTCCAGCCTTATTCTTTCATTTTCTACGTTTAATTTTCTTATACATGAAATGGGAATAATAACTGCGTTTCCTTACAGGGATTGTCGAAGGGATCAAATGGCCATCACTATGGGAGCATGATGTTCAATAAACTGGCATCACAACTATTTTATCAGCTGTTGATTGAGTGCCTGTTATGGGGAGGCAAATGGAACCTGTGTAAGAGAGGAAGGAGAAAAGATTGAAAAATTAGAGCAGGTTGGAAAGGAAGGCAAAATCAGTAAGATAGGGAAGGAGGAATAAGAAAAGGGAAGTAAGGGGAAATTGCCATGTGTCTAACCACAGGGATAAAGAGCATGGCATTTGGTGTTGGGCTGACCTGGCTTTAAATCTTAGATAGTCCACTTACCGGAGGTGTGACCTTGGGTAAGTCACCACTTTGAGCCTGTTTTCCTCTAGGTAAAATTGAAATTTGACATCTCCCTCACAGTACATTGTCAGGATTAAAAGAGATATTGCACCTCACCTAAATACCTAAAGAGACACTGCACCTAAATACCTAGCACAATGCCAGCACCAATCTACCCAATAAACATTAATCATGTTACTATCATAATTGTCATCATCATCATCATTATCATTCTGGGAGGACAGGAAATTATAAGCAGCTCTGCACTTTCTGGCAGGGGAAGATAAAAGTAGGAAATACCTCCTGAAGGGAAAACTCGGGATTCATTTTAAAAGCAGCTGACTGTAAGATTATGCACTGAAACTTAATTTGTTGCATGCATTGGGATGAACCTTAAGGGACATCTTTTCAGTAACTCGAATCCCTGGGAATTTGGCTTAGTTGGGAAACGGGAGTTATCCTGGAGAATATGTATCTATAGGAAAGAGGATAGAATTCTGGAAAACCTTGGTGATGATTCCAAACTAAAAACAAATATAGGAGACCTTGTGTGACTTGGATAAAGACTGTAATGTATTAGCAGTTCCAGGAAAAGTAGAAGACAGATTTGGAACTGAGTAGTACAAAAATGAAATAGTGCTATGCCAAGGAAGAAGGGATCGAGTTAATCAGCTGCCAAGTGCTTTTCCATTTGGGACAGACAAGGTTTATAGCTGGCAGCAGGAACTGTCAAAGACTTGATATATATGAATCTCATAAAATCATCTGAATATATTCTGTACTGTAGTGGGCATCTGCCACTTTTTTGCCTGACATCCCTTACTGCAGAGAATTGCCCCTCCCCAATCCACGTCATTCTCTTGAGTCTGTGGATCAAGGGGCCCTGCCTCCCTCACTACCCTGGGAGCCAGGGTGTCTAATCAGAACCCTCCATTTCCTGGGCCACAGTGATTGGTCCAGGGGGAGACACGTGACCCAAACTTGGCTAATCAGAGTTCTCTGGAGGACTTGTTATGGCTGCTGAAAGTTAGAGTCTCTCCTTTCGAGATTGTCAGCTGTTAGTGCCATATAACCCTGGAGCTGCCTGAAGCCTCATTGCTACCATGTGGAATAAGACTAAGAATTAAGTCCAAACCTAGGCAAGAAGAATCAAAAGAGAGAGGATTTTGCTATTTCTAGTTTGAACTGGATTTTTTCCATTTGTAACCAAAAGCGTCAATTAAGTGTGAAAGAAATTAAAACTCTAACCAAATGATAAAGGCAATTTGAGGCAACCTAACTGGGGTACATAATTCTTCACCCAGAAAACATAATAAATGTTTTAAGATATTACAAAAGATTTCAATGAAAGTGTAATATGGGGTTAAAATGGCCAGGGGACATAGACTGTCAAATTAATCCCAACAAAAGAAAAGAGTTTGGCTCCCCACAGAATGTAGAACAATACATTGTACAATACGGTAGAGCAATACAGCTCTACAAATCTGTGGCGTGGGTAGAATCATTCTAGAAGTTTCTAGCCCTATGATTCATGTCTTAGTCTTGAATGTCTAATAAATAAATAATAATATCCTAGCTCCAAATCTTTCAACCCTATAACTTCAGCCCACCTGAGATGGTTAAACTGTTTCCCTCCATTGGGAAATGATTTTACAATTACAGGAAGGCTTAGAATTAAACATAAAGATCATGAATTAAATTGGACCAGAATAGAAGTTATAATTTGTGTGTTTGAAGTGAACATATTAGAGAATCTGACAAATTTATCCTCATGATTTCAATTTGAAATTTATGATCAATTTTATTCTCATTATCTTAAGTAGCAAAGTTTTGATAATTTGATAATGTTTATAGATAGTATAGGAATGTTTTGATTCACTATGGTTTTAAAGGTGAAGTTTTAGATTTACAATTACTTTGATTTTGCTTGTGGAGATTTAAGTCAGCCTTGTCAGCCATCTGAGTTGCTTGATGTATAGAATTATAAATGTTTTTAAAATTTTAGGGGAACTTAATTGATGACTTATTACTATGAATATAGAGGATTTTAATCTGCTACAGTTGAATTAATCAAATAAGTAGAAGGATGATTTTAAATTATATAAAAATTACTGGATTTATAAGTAAAATCAAAATTGCAAAGAGAACTTAAAGTCCTAAGAAAATTATAGTTTCAAGTTTTCAACTTAAATTAATGAAAGATTATTTGAATACTAAGATACCTATAAATAATTTCTTTCCATATACAAAAGCCCTCACTTCTCAAACACTGAAAAAACACACCAACACATGGTAAGGAAAATCATTATAGACACGGAACCCTAGCAGGCAACAGCACTTCCTGCAGAGGATGAGTAATGTGTGACCTTTACAAGGCATGAGGTCAGGCTTAGTATGTAAAAGCATTCATAATAAACAATGATGAACCAGCCAGACCAGCTACCAGGAACTAAAATAAAAGCAAAGAATCAACAACTGGGGTGATAACAACCAACCAACCATTCATTCATTCATTTATTCTTTTACTCAACAAATAGTTATTAAATATATACTCCAGGTCAGGCTCTGTTCTAACGCTTTAAGGTATAGGTGAGGAAGGAAAATGCAGATTACAGGTTGGATGTGAAAAAGGCAAAAGGAGAGTAGATGAAGTAATTGGGAATGAAGGAGAGATGCCAGCAGAAGGCCCCTTCCATGGAGGAAGGACCAGGCTGTCTTGTCTCAGATTCCCCAGCTTTCCGGATGGCAGCAAGTGTGGAGCATAAGGACCGAGAGCATCTCAAGACATTCTCTGAAGAAAAGGAGAAAACAAACTAAAAAGAAGAAAATGAAGATAACATTTTCAGTAATAATAGACGGCAGACACAAAAGAAGAAACGCTGAGGGGAAAAACGATAGAGCAAGAGACAGGTGGAAGGGGCGAGAGGCATAGTCATTACTGAAAAGAAAAGAAAGCGGGGGTGGGAAGCGAACTCCAGCAAAGTTTGCCGGGACTAATTAAAATTAAACAAATGTGCATAAAACATGACATAAAGTAGGAACAGGCAGTACGAATAACAAGAAGAAGAAAAAAAAAACCTGGAAGGGCTAAATCTGTGGGATTCTGAGAAGGAAGTCTGGATATGAGTTGAGGCACAAAAAACAAGACTCAACACCAGCACATCTTGTTCCAAAGCATTGGGGTTGGCCTCTTCATGTTGATCTGGAGAGGAAAGGAGACATACAGTATGGCTGCAGCTCAAGAGGAGAAACGCATAGTCATGATATAGAGAAAGGACATTATATCAGTAGATTCAGAAAAAAAAAAATTTGACGAAACATAATAGCCATTCCTGGTAAAAACTCACACCAAACTAGAAATAGATGGGAACTTCCTCAACTTGATATAAGGCATATACAAAAAAGTATAGCTAATATCTTACCTAATGGTGAAAGACTGGATGCTTTCCTTCTAAGATTAGGAACAAGACAAAGACACTCACTCTCAAACTTGTATTCAACACTGTATTAGAGGTTTTGGCTAGTCCAATAAGATTAGAAAAATAAACAAAAGCTATCCAGATTAGGTAGGAAGAAATAAGACTATGTCAACAGCATGATAGTCTATGTAGAAAAAAATTGAATAAATCTATTTTTTAAGAAAGCTAGTAGAACTATTAAGTGAGTTTAGCAAGGTTACAGAATCCATTATGAATAAACAAAATCAATTTAATTTCTTATATACTGGTAATACATAATTGGAAAATAAAATTTTATAAAATAACATTTATAATTGGATCAAAAATATAAAATACTTAGGGATAAATTTGACAAATATAGGCAAGATCTGTTCATTGAAAATTATAGAATTGCTAAAAAATATTAAAGAAGACCTAAATAAATGGGAGAGATATATCTTGCATGGATGAGAAGACTCCATATTGTTAAGATGTCAATTCCTCCTGAATTGATCTACAGACCCACTGCAGTCCCAATCAAAATCCCCAAAGTTTTTTTTTTTTTTTTTTGTGGAAATCAACAAGCTGATTCTAAAATTCATATAGAAATGCAAGGGACCTGTAATAGCCAAAAATACTTTGAAAAAGAAAGACAAAGTTGGAAGACTAACATTATCTATTTTTCAAGGCTTATTATAAAACTAACCAAGACAGTGTGACGTTATTATAGAATCAAGATATAAACAAATAGATCAATGGAACAGAGTCCATAAATAGACCTACACATATTTGAACAGCTGATATTTGACAAAAGTACAAAGGCAATTCAGTGAAGAAAAGATAGTCTCAACACATGGTGCTAGAACAAATGAATACATGTATGCAAAGAAAATTAATTTTGTGTCCTACATCTTACCACATACAAGAAGTAACTTAAAATTAATCCTAGACTTAAATATAAATATAAAACTTAAAACTATAAAACCCAGAAGAAAATCTTTGTGATTACAGGTTGGTTATACAAAGATTTTATAAACACAACACCAAAGCACAATCCATAAAAGGAAAAAAGGTAAAGATTTCACCAAAATTAAAAATGCCTATTTTTCAGAAGTCACTGTTAAGAGAATATTAATAAAAAGACAAGCCACAGATTGGGAGAAAATATTTGTAAATTATATATTTAATAAAATCTTTGTATCCAGAGTATATAAAGAACACTCAAATGTTAAGAATAAAACCACTCATTTTTTTTTAAATGACCAAAATATTTGAACAGGTATTTTTCCATGAAGATATACAGATGACAAAAACATGAGAAGACACTCAATATCAACAGTCACCAGGGAAATGCAAATTAAAACCCGGGCAAGGTACCACAACACCCCTATTAGAATGGCTGATAAAAGGCTGACCATGGCAAGATAAGGATGCCCACGAGCTGGAACTCTCAATTTACTGCTGATGGGAATGTAAAACACTTTGAAAAACAGTTTGGCAATTTTTTAGAAATTTAAATATATGCCTATCATATGATCCAATACTTCTAAGTATTTATCCAAAAGAAATAAAATATCGTGTCCAAATAAAGATTTGTACATGAATGTTCACAGCAGCTTTATTTGTAGTAGTTAAGAACTGGGAAAAACAAGCAAACAGACAAACAAACAAAAAAAAAACAAAAACCAACCGAATTTGCATCCATAGGTAAATTTGTTAACTGTGGTTTATCCACAGAAGGAATGTATCGATACACACTATAACATGGAAGAATCTCAAAATAATTATGCTGAGTGAAAGAAGCCAGATAAAGAAGCCAGACATAAGAGTGCATACTGTATGATTTCACTGATATAAAATTCTAGAAAATGCAAATTAAGTCATTATCACAGAAAACAGAACAGTGGTTGCCTGAGCCTGGGGAAGTGGGGAGCAGCAGGAAGAAGGGATTATTACCAAGAGGCACAGGAAATTTGGGGGCCTGATGGTTATGTTTATTGTCTTGAGTGCAGCGATAGTTTCAGGAGGATGCACATTTGTCCAAAACTTATGAAACTGTACACTGTAAATACGTGCAGCTTATTGTATGTCAATTATACCTCAATAAAGTTGGTTAAAAATTAAATAAAATAAATGCCTAATGGTGATAAAAACCTCTAATAGGGCAAAATAGAAAAAATCTCCCTCCCCTCCTCCAGAGTTCGATTTGCCAGTGATAACTGCTTTTGATTATATCTTTAAAATTTCTTTGGAGGATTGCCTCCATCACTCTGAACATGGTTATGCCTCTATTTCTTAATTTGTCAACTCTAAGCAACATCTATCGGCTTCTCATTTTAAAAATAGGAGAAAATAAATTTTCTCAAACTACTACCTCCTTTTCCAATTTCTTCCCATTGAAATTTTAATTTTTTAATGTTTTGTTCTGTACTTTGATTTTTTAATTGACAAAGAATTGTATATATTTATCATGTCAACATGTCGTTTTAAAATATGTATACATTGTAAAATGGATAAATTGAGCTAATTCACATATGCATTACCTCACATAGTTATCATTTTTGTGGTAAGAACACTTAAAATCTATTCTCTTATCAATTTTCAAGACTCTAATACACGGTTATTAACTATAGTCATCATGTTATATAATAGATCTCTTGAGTTTATTCCTCCTGTCTAACTGAAATTTTGTATCCTTTGACCAACATCTCCCCAATCCCCCTCCCCAGCCTACCCCAACCCCTGGCAAACCATTCTGCTATCTACTTCTGTGAGTTCAACTTTTTAAAACTCCACATATAAGCAAGATTATGAAATATTTGTCTCTCTGTGGCTGGCTTATTTCACTTAACATGATATCCTCCAGGTTCATGTATGTTGTCCCAAATGCCAGGTTTTTCTTTTTTAAAGGCCAAATAGTATTCCATTGTGTATATATACCACATTTTCTCTATCCATTCATCCACTGATGGACACTTAAGATGGTTCCATATCTTGGCTAATGTGAATAGTGCTAAAATGAACATGGGAGTGCAGATATCTCTTTGACACACTGATTTCGTTTTCTTTGGAAATGGATCATATGGTAGTTCTATTTCTCATGTTTTGAGGAACCTCCATACTGTTTTCCATAATTGATGTACCAATTTACATTCCCACCAAGTGTACAGGGTTCCCTTTTCTCCAAATTGAAATTTTGCTGTTTAATTCTTTTGTCATTTTTCTTCATCATCATCATCATCATCACAACAGTCATGTAACACTTTTTGTGTGCCATTGTTTTGAGCACTTTATATATATCAATTCTTTTTATTTTCAGAATAACTTTTTATTCTGAGAATGAATAACTATTTATTTTCATTTTGTGATAAGAAAACCAAGGTATAGATAAGCAGTTTTCTCAAGTCAAAATGTGGAGCAAAAATTCAAAATTCAAACCAATCTGTTCTGGCTCCAGGATCTGTGCTTTTAACAACTATGCTACACTGCCTTGGTATGTCACTATAATTAACAAATTTTAAATAATATGCTTAAAACCCTATCTTGACCCCTGAAATGTAGGCACAGTATCTAATTCCCTTAATTTTTGATGAAGAAATTCAACATCATTACACTTTCTTCCATCCCTCTTCCCCTCTCTCCAAACTTCTCTTCCAGCATACTATTGTTTTCATACTTGTCCTATAACTAAAATTAATTTTAGATGTATTATCTATAAATTGATTTTTAAAATTAAAAACTAAAAAGTAGTATTCACCATATTTGTAAGGAAATATTGTTCGATGCAGAACCAAATACAGTCATGCCATTGAACCTATAGAGGAGGTGCTACTCTTGTCAATATACTTTTGCTATGAAAGAAGAAAATTACTTTAAATTTGGAGAGGGTTGGGATGGCACCATACCCTTATGACCTACCATGCCTTTGCCTTGTCACAAGATCACTCAGCTTCTTAGTCATTCAACTTGTAAAAGAAATCCATGTCCTTCCGAAAGAGATTCTTCACAGAGCCTCTGACTTCTGGTTCTAATTTGGACTGATGGCTTTCTAGGCCTGCCTCAAGGTTGTCATCTTGGAATTACATTTCATTACAAGATTCGCTATTTTTTGGAGCCTATGACTTCTTCTTACTTGGATTCTTTTTTGTTTTGCTTAAGTAATTCTTTCAGAAATAGTCTGTGGGTGGTAAATGTTCTGCATTCTCTCATGTTTGAAAATGCCTCACTCTTGATTGATAGTTTGGCTAGGTAGAGAATTTTAGGTTCAAAAACATTTCATTTCAACATTTTGAAACATGCTTCTTATTTTCTTTCCTTAGATCTACAGTTGTTGATGATCTATCTAATGCCAATAGGATTCTTACTTCTTTTTGAGCAGTCTATTCTTTTAGCTTTTAGAATCTTCCTTTTATTCTCAGTATTTAAAATGTCACAAGAATATATCTTGTGGTAGGTTTCATTCATCCTATTTTGCATTCTCTAGGCTCTCATAGTCTGAAATCCTATTTCCTCACATATGGAAAATTCTCTCCTGTTCTTCTCTGTTTTGTCTCATTCTGAGCATCCTTTTGATGTTAGAACTTTTGGAACATTCTCTAATCTCAATTTTTCTCTCATATTTTTCCATCCCTTTACTTTTTTGCTCTACATTTAGAGAGAGTTCTTTAATTTTTTCTCCTATGCCTTCCCTTGAATTTTTAACTTTGGCAAGTACTTTTTCATTTTAAGAAATCTTATTGGTTTGGATTGTTCTTTTTTTTTTTTAGCAATCATTTTTATTTTATTTTAATAGATTTAGGGGGTACAATGGTTTTTTGTTACATGGATGCATAGTGATGAAGTCTAGGCTTTTAGTGTACCCATCACCTGAATAGTGGACACTGTACTCAACAGGTAATTTTTCATACCACATCCCTCTCTCACTCTTCCCCTTCTGAGTCTCCAGTGTCCATTAAGTCACTCGGTATGACCCTGCATACTCATTGCTTAGCTCTCGCTTATAAGTGAGAATATGTGGCAGTTGGTTTTTTGTTTCAGGGTTTACTTCACTTAGAATAATGGCCTCCAGTTCCATCCAAGTTGCTGCAAAAGACACACACACACACCACATTTTCTTTATCCACTCATCAGTTGATAGGCACTTAGGTTGGTTCCATATCTTTGAAATTGTGAATTGTGCTGCTATAAACATAAGAGTGCAGGTGTCTTTTTTATAAAATGACTTCTTTTCCTTTGGGTAGATGACCAGTAGTGGGATTGCTGGATCAAATGGTAGATCTACTTTTAGTTCTTTGAGAAATCTCCATATTGTTTTTCATAGAGGTTGTACTAATTTGCATTCCCACCAACAGTATATAAGTGTTTCCTTTTCACTGCATCCATGCTGGCATCTATTGTTTGGGTTTTTTTTTTTTTTTTTTTGGTTTTTTAGAAATGGTCATTTTGACAGGAGTAAGATGGTATCTCCTTGTGGTTTTAATTTGCATTTCCCTGATGATTAGCGATATTGAGCATTTTTTCATATGTTTGTTGGCCATTTGTTTCTCTTCTTTTGAAAAATGTCTGTTCATGTCTTCTGTCCACTTTTTAATGGGGTCATCTGTTTTTTTTCTTGTTTCGGTTCCTTATAGATACTGGATACTATTCCTTTGTCAGATACATAGCTTGCAAATATTTTCTCCCATAGGTTGTCTACTTATTCTGTTGATTATTTCTTTTGCTGTGCAGAAGATTTTTAGTTTAATTAAATCCCATTTATTTATTTTTGTTTTTATTGTACTTACTTTGGGGCTCTTAGTCATAAATTCTTTACCTAGGCCAATGTCAAGGATAGTTTTCCTAGGTTCTTTTCTACTATTTTTATGGCTTCAGGTCTTTCATCTAAGTCTTTAGTCCATCTTGACTTAATTTTTGTGTATGGTAGGACACAGGGATCCAGCTTCATTCTTCTGCATGAGGCTATCCAATTTTCCCAGCACCATTTATTGAATAATGTATACTTTCCCCAGCATAAATTTTTGTCTGCTTTGTCAAAGATGAGTTGGTTCAAGGTATCTGGATTTATTTCTGGGTTCTCTATTTTGTTCCATTGGTCTATGTGTCTACTTTTATACCATGCTGTTTTGGTTACTACCACTTTGTAGTATAATTTGAAGTCAGGTAATATGATGCCTCCAGATTTATCTTTTTTATTATTTTGGCTATTTGTGCTCTTTTTTGGTTTTGTATGAATTTTAGAATTGTATTTTCTAATTCTGTGAAAAATGACATTGGTATTTTGTTAGGAATTGCATTGAATCTGTAGCTTACTCTGGGCAGTATGGACATTTTAACAATATTGATTCTTCTAATCCATGAGCATGAAATGCTTTTCATTTGTTTGTGTCATCTACAATTTCTTTCATCACTGTTTCGTAGTTCTCCTTGTAGAATCTTTAACCTCCTTGGTTAAGTATTTTCTAAGATTATCATTATTATTATAATTGTAGCTATCTTAAATGGGATTGAATTCTTGATCTAATTTTCAACTTGGTTGTTATTAATGTATAGAAATACTACTAATTTGTGTACATTGCTTTTGTAACCTGAGAGTTTACTGAATTCATCAATTCTAAGAATCTTTTGGAGGAGTCTGTAGGAGTTTTCTAGGTATAAGATCACATCATCAGCAAACAGATAGTTTGACTTCCTCTTTTCCAATTTGGGTGCCCTCTATTTCTTTCTCTTGCCTGATTTTAGCAACTATTTTTGCTCTACAAATGCTTCTTCTTGAATTTTTCTTCCATGAGGATACTAAACAGAATTACTCTAAAGACATTTTCTATTTCCTGAATTATCTATTTCTTGCATGGTTAGTATATTTGTCTCAACCTACTTTTTCCTCCTTTTTTTTCCTCAGATTTTTATATTCCTTGGCTATTGATTCATGCTTACAAGTGAAATAGACCAGCTTGTTCAATACAGGAAGCTCTGCCTTGTCTAGGTCTCCCGCTCTGGCTATACAGTGGGCTGTCATTGGCAGCCTTTGTTTAGACCTTGTGGTGAAACAGGGGGAAGTAGGATGCCCCATCTCTACCTACATCTCCCACTTCCAACAAAATGGGAAGAATTTTACTCAGATGGGGCATCACCCCTACTAGGCTCCTTCTCATAAAGACTATTCAATTATTTTAAAGATTAGTCCCCTGGTTTTAGCCAGAGCATGTGATACAGGGAAGGAGAATGTGGACTATGACTCACACAGTCATTCCACAGTTGAGTTTTTTCCAGCTCTCCTCTCATACTCCAAGTGTTGAGCCTCTCTCTGGGTCTGCTGCCAGGAAAAATAGTTCCAGCCCCTACTGCAGCCTTCTCCTGCAAATGTGATTTAATCTGTTAATACAATTCCAAGTATTTTCCACTTTCAAGAAATTTATCTATATCCTTACTTCTCTGGTAGCCCTTCTCCTGTACCTGGTAATGTCTTTAATTATCACTCTTTGTTCTCTTTTTACTGACATGTCTATGAGATTTGGGAGTAGAATTGAGATATATGTATGTTCTCTGTCATGCCATCTTGAGAAAGAATTCCCATTGTATCTTTGAACATCTTCGTGAATTTCTCCTTATTCTGAGGCAAAAGGCTCCTTATACCTTCCATTGAGGGCCATAGGACCATGCAAACAATTTCTTAATGTCTCTTTTGCTTTTCAGCTCTCCATATATTTGAAACTAGTATTATAACCTCCTATCCTCTCCAAGTTAAATATTTCTAGTTCCATTAACCACACCTCACTGAACTTTTAGTCTTATCATTCTGGTCATTTTCTTCAAACTTCCTCCACCTTCCTAAAATAATTCAATGCAATGTCTAGGGTACTACTGCCAGCAACTATTACATAGTAACCTAGTCCTTCTTACTCCGTCACATGTGTACATTGTCCAGTAACTACCCTGCCCTAGGCAAATAAAATTAATGTTATACTACCACCAGCTGCTGTGAAGACTCTATACAATGGTGACATTTTTAAAAGCCAGTCATGAAATTATGGAAAAATAAAATTTCCATCTAAGAATTTCCAGGCTCTCTAACATAGCTTCTAACTTGTACATATTTTATTGGCTAAATAAAAGTTATTTAAAAAACTCTCAGTCTTAGTCATTTCGTAAAGAATGATACCATGTGTTAAGAAAGAAATTTGGGATAAATTATTCCTAAACTGATGAAAGCATACAGTTGAATTCACTATACATATTTTTAAGTTATTTGAAATGCAACTTGAAAACTTCAACACATTTTCCATTTCTCATGAGCAAAAGTGAATACTTTTCTAAGAGCCTCAGACTGTTTGCAAAATCATCACTAATTAAAATATATGTAATACTTATAAATCAATAAAAAGAGGATAAAAACAAGTATTACACCAGCCTAAAACAGTACAGCTTTGGTGACATCTCTTTATAGCAATGTTTAAAAAAATTCAATAAAATACTGTCTGACAAAATTACATGCTACTGTTCTCAATTAACACAAAGATTTTTCTGATATGTGTACCTTCCTTGGAATATTCTCTGCCCCAGTTCTTTGAAGAGCAAATTTGTAAGCCATAAAAGAAAAAGCTTTCTTAATATATTAATGTGTCAGAAAAGATTTTTTTCAGATGTATAAAGAGACCAAGCTATTTTGCAGGAATTTAATAGATGTTTTCAAAACTTATTTATGTGTTTATTTAATAAAAAGAATTAAGAAACTGCTATATGCTGAGCACTAGTGATTCAATAATAACGGGAAAATTTGCAGGCTCTGTTCTCAAGGATCTTGCATGGGTGAAAGACAAATGGATTCAAACTTGTTAGAGCATGTTTTTCTGCACCTTGGTTAAGGGAGATAGATTTAGATGCACACCAAATTTGTGCCAGCCTCTAGAAAGCAAAAAGCCTAGCATCTTTTCCATTCTCTGGGCCAAATGGACTATATTAATAACATTGCAGAATGTTGGCTATGAGGAGTCAGAGATGAAAAGTTAGCTGGACGTTAAGAGGCCATCTCTGGAAAAAACTTTTAAGTACCCCATCCTTATTTCCTCTGATCAATGAGAATTTGGAGATCTGGTCTTGCAGTTTCTAAGGTCGTATGGCAACACCTGGCATTCCCAGTATTGGTGGCCCTTTGCAACTGGATCTCCTTCAAGCCTAGTAAAACACGTGGTCTTGCCCTGGAGAGCTGTCTTTAGTTCGCAGGGCACGCCATGCTCGGTTGTACTTCCTTCCCTTTGCCTGAAATGCCCTTGCTCTCCTCATTCACCTGAAGTCCTCCTACTCCAGTTTCAGAGCTCAGCACAAACACTGCTGCCTCTGGGAAGCCTTCACTGACGCCCAGGCTGTGAGTCAGCTCAGTGGAGTTGTAGCAACAATGGTGAAGAAAGACAGATCAGGAAGTGGATCTCAATTCTAGTCCTTACCAGATGTGTAGTTATGTAAACTTTCTGAACCTTAGTTTTTCCCATCTATAAAACACACATACTTGCCTTGCAGGGCTGCTCTGAAGATTAAATACAACGGTGAAAGTAAAGCCCGTACACAGAGAGCTTGGCACATGGACAGCACTCAATAATAAATGTTGTTTTCCATCCTCCTCCTTTTTAGTCACACCTTTGAATGGCATGAACTTAAAATCTCATGCTTAGATCGACCACAGTTTCTATTATGAAAATCATTTAGATTTTCAAATTTAAGCCAGTATTATAAATCAAAGCTCATTAAAGATTTTCTGATTACTTACAAAGATGTTTCATGTAAAGTATAACCATAAAATAATTAGGATGATCTTTTGCTTGTAATATATGCATGCAATATTTTCAAAGATCCTGATCAAAAGCCTCAGCACTGTGTGTGACAACCTATAAATTTTACATAGAGGTCATGCTATATTCTTAGCAATCACATCTGCTCTTTTACCTGCTTTACAAACTCAGAGGTAGGCCAAGAAGTACACAGCACATTGAAAGCAAAGATTTCCAAAGGACAATGTTATAAAAGCAACAATTATTATATTTAATAAGAATTTGCATTTCTTCCAAGTCTTTCACCCATGTCTTAAACATTCTACAAACATTCCTTACTGCTCACAACCTCTCCTATGGCAGGTCAGCGGTGCTCAGTTGTCCAGACTTCCAGAACTGTGTGCAAAAGTCCTTTAACATCAGTATAGCAGAGTAATGCTGGGTGTGGGTTTGTTTGTTTGTTTGTTGTTGTTGCTTTCTGAATAGGCGGTTATGAATATGGAGTACTCCTAAACAGGCCAGAAGTTTTCATGCCTTTCCAAGTAGCTATTTGTTTCCTACAAGCTATATTTTTTTGGTCAAGTTTTTACTCAGCTTTTAGAAATTTAGAAATTATCTGTGCCTTACTCCCTTACTCACTAATTATTTATGAAAATTGTAGTTAAAACACAAACTCTTGAGTGGGAAACCTGGGTTCAAATTTCAACTCTACCACTTTACTAGCTATGAGGTGAATTACCTCCTCTGCATTGTGGACTGAATGTGTGTATCCCCACAAAATTCATATGCTAAAGCCCTGTCAATGAGACACTTTTAGGAGGTGGGACTTTGGGATTCAGTTAGATTCAGATGAGGTCATAAAGGCAGGACCCCCATAATGGTATTAGCGTCCTTATAAGAAGAGGAAGAGACTAGAGCTCATATTCTCTTTCTCTCTCTCTCTCTCTCTGTCATGTGAGAACACAGCAAGAAGGTGGCTGTCTGAAAGCCAGAAAGACAGCCCTCACAAGAACCAAATCTGCCAGCACCTTGATCTTGGACTTCCTTGTCTTCAGAACTATGAGAAATAAATGTTTGTTGTTTAAGACACCCAGTCTATGGTATTTTGTTATAGCAATCTTACCTGAGTAAGACATGCTGTCTGTGGTTTAGCTTGCCCATCTATAAAATGGAGAAAACAATAGTGCCTACATCATAGGGCCATAGGTAACAGTGCCTGACACATAATTAGTGTTTCTAATTATTAGGAACTATTATTGTTAACTCTTATTCCTATTCCAGGCAATGAGATGCAATGGTGAACAAAGGTGCTTAAAAAAATATTTAGTAGATGAATAAAGCAAAATCATAATAGAGCAAAGTCATAAATATAGGTTTTGGAAAACCCAGGTAGTTTTCATGAATGGCTGATATCGGAAAATAAAAACGTAAACATTCATATGATTAAGTGTCAACGATGTGCTCATTTGCCCAAACACAGAAAGAGACACAACAAAATGAAATTATCTGCCTGTTATCACAAAAGACAAACCAATGAAAGTAAGGCAAGTAGCTTTGTGCACAAATGTTACTTTTTTGACTTGGCCTTCGTATGAGTCATTTAAAAAAAAAAAGTTTATGAACCTTATTTAATTGTTAGCCAAATACACTGACTCTCCAATGAGGTCATGTTTGGAAATGTATGTATCAACATTTAAACAACTCAAAACCATAAGAAAATCTTAAATTCTTCAGCCAAATTCTATCTTAAAATTGAAATAAATGTGATGTAAAAATTAGGGGAAGGCATATTATGAATTGGATGGTTGTGTTATGCTACCCTTTATATGTAATGAGTACAGAGTAAAGGCATTTCGGGATATCATCATTAAAACTGTTTGCAGCACAAACCAGTTCTAACCACTGGTAAAAGTTCTAACACTGCTAAAAAATACTTGAGAGAGCATAACTATAATATTTACCTCTGCCTACAAGATCATAAGTCTCAATTTTAAATACTGATATTTTCTTTTAAAGTTCTTCCAAATGTGTGTTCTGCGAAAAGGGGAATTTAAAAAGCACTACTATCTAAAGCTGTAGGGGCGCTGGAACTATTAAGGAAGGTGTTTAAAGAGTAAATGCAAGTAATTGACACAAATCAAAAATAGCACAAAGGACTAAAGAACAGAGAGGCTGAAGGAAGAAAATCACTTCCTTTCAATCGAGAAAAGGAGAATGTGTGCATTTGACTATGAGTTCTCCTTTCTATTTTTCCAGAGACGAAGACATATTAGGAACCATCAGTACTTGGAAAGTTAGTATTAAGAAAAGCCTTTTCAGACATCAGCATAGGTAATATTGTCTTCACTGTGAAGGAAATTAAGGGTTGGTTTCTTTAGCAACCAATAAAACAGACTACTGACAAGAGGGAATAGAAAAGCCACAGAGAATGGTGAAGCCATTTTTTAAAATCTGGTAATGGGAAGCTTCCTTCAGTGGCTGAGCGTCCTGAAACCACAGATATCCCTGAAAATCCCTGAAGAAGCCACACACACACACACACACACACACACACACCTCTCTCTCTTTTTCTCTCTCTCTCAAAAGTAATGATTGACAAAGGTGAGAATAAGCTGTTATTTGAAAGTTTCTTGGCAGGCAGTATTATGTTACCTTAGATTTTGCTTTACTTAAATAGCAAATTAAATTAATACATGGTTCTTTAATATTTTTGCTTATTGCGAGTTTGGGTTTTGGCAAAGAAAGAAAAACAAAGAGGAAGGGCAAGTTGTGTGCTCTTTGATTCCACTGACTCCGTGTTCTCTTAGCAGCAACTCACATAGGTTACGGACAGAACACACTTTGTCACCTCATTGCTCTCCACATCACTTTTTCTTTCTGAAGCAAATGAATCCCAAACATGAGTGGATATCCCAAACATTCATTTAAAAGTGTTAATATTATGCTTTAACATGCCTACATTGATTTTTTTTCTTGATGTTGTAATAAATTACCACAAATTTAGTGGCTTAAAACAACATGAATTTATTATCTTACAGTTTGTTAGGTTAAAGCTTCAACACAGGTCTCAAGAGGTTAAAATCCAGGTGTCAGCAAGACTTTATTTCTTCCACCTGCTTCCATTTTTAAGGACCTCGTGATTACATTGGGTCCACCTGAATAATCCAAGCTAATCTCCCCATCGCAAAGTCAGTGATTGACAGCCTTAATTCCATCTACAACTTTACTTCCCCTCATGTGTGTTAGTCCGCTCTGGTTGCCATAACAAAAACACCACAGACCGATGGCTTAAGCACCAGAAATTTATTTTCTCACAATTCTGGAAGCTGGTGAAGTCCAAGATCAAAGTGCTGGCAGGATTAGTTTCTGGTGAGGTCGCTCTCCTTGGATTGTAGACGTCGGCATTCTCACTGTGTCCTCACAAGGCTCTTCCTCTGCGTGCACATGGAGAGAGAGCGCGAGCTCTGATGTCTCTTCCTCTCTGATAAGGACACCAGTCCTCTTGGATTAGAGCCCCACCCTTACAACCTCATTTAACCTCAACTAGCTCTCTAAAGTCCCTGTCTCCAAATATAGTCACATTGGGGGTTATGGCTTCAATGTATGAATTTGACAGGAGGCGGCAGGAACGCCATGAAGACTAAAACATCACGTACCTACCTATTCACAGGTTCTGGGGACGAGGACATGGACATCTTTGGCAGAGCCATTGTTCTGCTTGCCACGATGCCAGACTTTGGATTGTAGACTCACACTGGTGACACACTCCTGAGCTCAAATGAGGGAACCGCAGTGAGTCTGAGTCCAGACAGCGCAAGCTGGAGGAGGAAAGACACTGCCTAGGGCAGCTGCTCTTGGCCTTTTTACCCGAAGTCCCAATAATAGAAGCTTGGACGACTTCCAAACAGAACCAGCCTTGCTCCCTGGGCCGGTTCAGGGGAGATCACTAGTAGCACTTAGTCAGGTTAGAAGGTGGAAGTGGCCATGGTGTCAGGCCGTCTAAACCGCGGGGCTGGGGTAGTTGCAGCGCTGCGGCGACTCACAGGTGCCCGAAGGTTAATCTGAACGCTATTAAATGGCGTGCGCTGAGCAGATCCCGGTCAGGGGCCTGCGGGTCAAGCCTTCTGTACTGGATTTTAAAATTCGCATTTCAAAATAGCATGATGCATGAAACAGACAGGGCATAAGTGCAGTGCACTATTGTTATTAAGGAGTATGTCTCAAAAAAAAGTCCAGAGAGAAGCTGTTCCCAGAGCAGAAAAACAACTCTTATCTTTATATTCCCTTTTTATCATTCATGGAGGTCACTGGGTTAATCAGCCTCATTATTCATCATTTGTGTGTCAGAACACACAAGAATGTGGCCATCCTGATAAAAAGCCTCACTGTTCTCCAAAGGAAATAATTAGCCCAGACAGTAAGAGACTTGCAGATTCCAAGTCTAAAGAGACAGAGGCTTGCCAATGAATTTGGTACCCAGTATAAGATACCATTCTGATGTCACCCGGAAGATCAAGCGAAGAAAGCATAAAAGAACAGAGATTAAGATGATAAGGAAATATTTTTTGTTCTTCTCTCATCCCATTGAAGACACATAGACATGCGTATAGAAGTCATATTAAAGAATAAATTAGTAAGCTGTATTGATATAAAATCATGCATGCTCTTCATGTTACATTGGCTTCTGAAGGAAAGAAAAAAACTATCTGTACATTAACTGAGATCTAGTCTCAGCCATATCCTGGACACAACGTCCAGGTATCAAGACAAGACTTGAAGCAATGCATGCTGGAATAACAGAAGTCTATTCCACGACTAAACCACCCCTTCCTATGCCCATGGAAGGCATTGCTAATCACTCACAGCATTAGTTCCCAATGAACCCTGAGTAAACTTCGTAATCCCAAGACAGGGTTCAAAGTTGACATTAGAAATGATATCTATTTGTTTTCCTGGCATAAAACATTTCTAATTTTCCCCTCTCCACTAGCTGCTTCTTTACTTCCTCCAAACATACATAACCCTCACACCGGATGACAAATAGTTGTGGAGCACCTACTGTATGCCAGTGCTGTTTAAGGCAACAGGAAATACAGAAGCACCAAGAACTAACATAACATAAATTACACTTAATGAGGGAGACAGACAAACAATCATTAAATAGATTAACAAGATTTTTCTAGATACTGATCCATCTTTTTAAAAAAATAAAACAGGGTAATGTGATGGAGAAGGCCCGGGAGTGGGGGAAATGGGTACCGGCAGAGCGTTCCGAGAAGTGCTATCTGAACAGACAGTGCCAGATCTAAGTCGTAAATGGTAAGACATCAACCACGCGTGGAGCGAGGGGAGAAGTGTTTCAGCAGAGGGGGCAGGAAATGCAAAGGTCCTGAGGCAGGAATGAGACTGAGGCATTCAGAGAACCCACAGGAAACATTTGGCTGGAACACACTGAGATGAGCAAGAATGGAACCAAATAAGGTTGGAAAGAAATAGGAGCCAGATCCCAGAGGGCTTTGAAGGAGTGTCAAGGAAATTGGCCATCTTATCCTTAGTGTGATGAGAGATCATGGGGCATTTAAGCAGAAGAGGGGACCAGACTCTGATTTACTTTTACCTTCCTGGAAAAAGTATTCGCTTGTTCCACCTTTGCTATTCATCCTTCCCTCCAACTCTCCACATTCGCTGCTGGCATTTGTGAGTGCATCTACACCCACCACGCCATTTGTTCACCACCAGCCTCCATTTCAGCCCTGGGATAACATATTGCATTTCCTGTACTCTCCTGGAACCTCCTTCTGAAAGGGCACTAATGGTCCCCACTGGGGACATCTCTCTTGGACACCCTTTCCAAGCACTGCACTCAGTCACAATGTTTACTGAGGACCTGTTTTGTCCCAAACTTTATACTGGTCCCTGGGAATACCATAGTAAGCAAGAAAGACAGTTCCTTGCCTTCATGCAACCCATAGTCTGACCATTAAGCCAGACTGCACACTGAAGTCTAAGGTCTCGAGAGCGGGAGTTGAGATGAAGATGGTAGGCCTCCGTCTGTCAGCCTGAGGAAGGCTGAGGAGGCAGGGACTGGCACAGCAGAGGAAGCCCTGGCTACCTGAGCCCTAGGGCCAGCGGGAGTGAGCCAGGCCAAGGAGGAGAGCAGCGTCGTCCAGGTGGCAGAGACTGACGGTGAGAGGTGCACAGAGGGCGGGAGGAGCTGAAATGGCTGGGCATGGCCCTGCGGGACAGAAAGGCCGTCGTTCCCTCCCTGTCATTAAAGTGTGTTGTTTGCCCAGTCGCTGGCAGTCTTCTTTTTATTTTATTCCTTCTCTTCCAAATATTTTTCTTTGTAATAATGTATTTGTTATTAAAAACATTATTAAAATGTGAAGGCTCATTGTAAAACCTGATGAAAAATATGTAAGAAAATTAAAATTAGAATCAGTCACCTGTTAACACATTGGTGTATTTCCTTCTAATCATTTTCCCTATGCTTCCTTGCTCTGCCTCAGCCTGTTTTGGCAGGGAGGGCCTTCAGTTTTGTGTCCTATTTTGGTTTTTGCTGTTTTCCTTTCTTTCTTTTCTCTTTTTGTCCTTTTCCTTTTTTCTCTCTTTTTTTTGCCTAATAGTACACTGTAAAACTTTTGTCCATGAAAACATAAATTTGTCATAATTTATTAAGCAATCCCTGTTGATGGATACAAGTTTTTTTCCTAAGTTTGTACTACTAGATATGATTATCCTTATACACAACTCTTTGTTTACATCATTGGTTACTTCTGATATAGACTTCTGGAAGTAGAATTGCCAGGTAAAAACAAATGAGGATTTCTAAAGCTCTTCCTGCAGATTATCAAGCTGCCCTCCAGAAAGGTTCTGCTAATTATATTGCAGCAGCATCAAATGAGCGCTTTATACCACCACACACCCTTGCTAGCAATGAGCATCATTGTTTCATTAATTGTTGATACTTCATGGGCTAAATAAACTCATTGCTTTAATTTACATTATTTGGATGCACAATTTTGAATTTTTTTGGCCTATTTATGTTGCTTATGTAAATTTTTTGAACATGCCATTGTCTATTTTTTTCACTGGGTTATTAGTGTTTCTCTTACTGATTTAAAATGTCCTTTAGAGATTAATTACATTGCATCTATAATTTCTATATAGTCACATTTTAAAAAATGTACTTTTCTTCCTTTCAGTGTAGTGGAGGGAAACAAAAGAGGGAAAAAATACCTTTTCCAGCCTAGGTTACTCTAGTTATTAAAATAACAACACAAACGGTGTCCTCAGAACCCCGCGTGGTCTTATCCCCACCTCACC
Organism: Avahi laniger; assembly: GCA_963575035.1. NCBI lineage: Eukaryota > Metazoa > Chordata > Mammalia > Primates > Indriidae > Avahi > Avahi laniger. The sequence continues at coordinate 49,954 of CAUYSK010122529.1, forward strand.
TTCCTTCCTGAACAGAACCTGTGGTGTGGGACCATCATTATTCCTGTTAAATTCCCTCTCCCTGACGTCTCCCAGATGGTCAGGACTCCTCTGCCTCATCTAGTGTCACCATTTCCATTTGGCTTCCCTCCAGATTGTCTCCACAGGAAACGGGAATGACTATTTCTAAGTCGACTTTCAATGCACCAATGGCTTCCTGATCCTGGCAGGGGTAGGTGGCCTTCTCCCTCCCGTGGCCTGGTCTTGCTTTCCTCGCCCCACCCCCTTGCGCCCCCTTTGCTGGCTCACCACGCTCCAGCCCGCAGACCTTCCTTCTGGCGCTGGAGTCCACGCTCCAGGTTGTTCTCCCAAAGTTTTGATCTCCCTCCTTTAGAATGGCACATAAATGCCACCGCACCAGAGGGGCCTTTGCTCACATCCCTGCTAATTATTCTTTCTCACAAAATCTAGCTACTTTTCCTGCCTGGCACTTCTCACAAATCATAACTATCATTTTTGTGATTACCTGCTTAATTTAACATCTACTTCTCCTACTAAAATGTTACATCCAGACACCACTTATATTTTGTTTGCCAGTGTGTGCCCGGCAAGAAGGGTGGAGGGAAACAGGGGAGAGGATTCTGCTGCCTCTCTCAACTCAGTTCCACTCACTTGGTCATTAGCAAAAATCCCTTCCAGATGCAGAGAAAAAGGTTGTCGGTATTAGCTTTGGTAAGGGTGACCTTGCCCAACCTTAGGTTAAGGAGGGCTTTGAGGGGGAAGTGACATCTCACCTGAATCCCACAGGATGAGGCACAGATTGGGAAAGGCATTCTAGACAGAGACAGCACATGTGTAGTGGCTGCGACAACACGGCACATTTGAGGGAACCACAGGACAAGGCCCACCTTTCCAAAGAATTATTTCCCACTTCCTCATTCTGCAACAAGCCAGTCTCTTTGCCCGCCTTTGCAGTATGTCGAAAATTATATACATAGGTGCTCAATAAATATTAGATGACCAGATGAATGAATATGATTTGCCTCAATTAGAGCAATTCTCTTTTCCTAGAAAGTCCTTTTTCTCTCTACCAATCTGAATTTCATCGAGACGTGGCTGGAGACCCACGTCCCCTGCTAGTATCATCCAGCAGCAACACAAATGAACGGTACTTACTCTGAATTTTGTCTTTTATTGTTCTCAAATTGTTTTAATGTTTTCTGTTTAATCTTGTCTTCCTAATTAAACATAAAGTCCTCAAGGGCAGGAGCCTAGGTCCTTCTCCTCTTTTCCTTCTTTTATTATTATTATTTTTACTGTTGTTGTTTTGTTTTGGTAAACCCAAATATACTAAATCCAAATATACCATCCTTATAGAGTAGATGTTTAATTTCTATGGAAGGAAGTGAAGGAAAGAGGAAGGGAGAGGGAGGCGACCTAGCACAGCCCATTGCTCTCTTTGGGAAGAATTTGGCTGACCTCTACAAGAGCCCCAACACACACACACACACACACACACACACACACACACACACAGAGACATACATTTTTTACAATCTCTTAAATCTGAAACTTCCTGAAAAAAAATCTGAATGAGATTTTACTCAAAGGCTTCACATTTTCAGCAAAAGATAAATAGCTTACCAGTACTTCATACTTTGTAACCAAAGGCCTTAACTTTCAACCCTTTCTTTTCTTGTACAAATCAATTACTGTAACCTCCTTTGATGCAATGTAGCAAGCCAGACACTAAAATAGCAACAACAGTTTTCACACACAAAGAAACACCCCTGTTATTTCTATCTTAATACAGATACTCCTTGACTTAGGATAGGGATGTGCTGATAAACCCATGGTAAGTTGCAAATGTCATAAATTGAAAATGCATTTAATACTGGGATAAACTCACCATAAAGTCAAAAAAATTTAAGTTGACCCATTGTAGATTGGGGACTGCCTGTCTTTTTGCATCATAAAGAGGCCTTATATCCATCTTCTTTAAATGTCCACACTCACTCTACGGTCCAATCAGCCCTCTCTTGCGAACACTTGTAATTGGTCTTCCTTCATCTACTCCTACCCTTCTCAGTATATTTTACTAAAGACAGGAAAAGCCAATCTGCTCATGGCATTTGCTCCTTAAAATCCCTCGGTTACTACCTTGTGCATAGGATAAAGACCAAAATATTTAACAGAGTCTTCAGGCGTGGCACGATCTGGTGCCCAACCACATCGTCAGCTTCATTTCACATCAAGTACCCTCATTCTCTGGGCTCTGGCCACATGGCCCTTCCTGCAATTGCTCACCTTGTTTCCTCTAGCTCCAGGGTCTCTGTCCATGGTCTTCCTTCCTCAGCAGAAAAGCCACTTATTTCCTAGGGAAGCCATTTTTTATCTATACAAGACAACATAATCCTGTCATTGCATACACACTCAGCATCACATGCTTTTCCCTCACAGCACTTAGCACATTTGCAATTATGTATTTGTTCATATAATAATGCCTGCCTTACCAACCAGTCTAAAAACTACCTATAGATAGGAACTATGTCTGTTTTGTTCACCATTATATATCCGTAGTGCCTACAACAGAACTTGGCACGTAGTAGGCATTTAATAAATATTTGACAACAGAATGCCATCTGCAGTGGATGGTAATAAGATTTTATCACTTGGATATATATATATTTTTTAATTTAAGCCTACCCTAGCCAGAATTCCAATGAATTGAATTCTAGGGAAGGGAAAAATTAAGCAGGGTATTCCTCCTTACATAACAGAACAAATTAACCCAACCCAAATTTATCCATACATTTATTTACTGCAAGCCTACATACATTGCTTATAATTAATCACATTTCCCCCAAAACAACTAAAAACAATAAATGTTTCTATAAATGATTTGGGCCTATTCATAAGCTTTTGTTTTGCAAATAGCACACTTCATTTTTACAAATGAAGAAATAGTCCTGATATTTAAAACTCCTTAAACTTAGGAGGGAACATAATTTGGGACAAAAAGCAAGGAAAGACACAATATCTTAGTTTGTAAAATTGGTTTATTTACAATTTGGTGTTTTAAAATTGTATTTGAAATTTTTATTTTTATTTATTTCCCTGGCAGGCATTCTGTATTTTCTTAAATATGGAGGCAAAAGATAGAAAACCTGAGTAAATTTAAATTTAAGAGATTTACCTGTGGCTACAGTCAATAAAATTTAACTTTTAATCCCTGAGAACTAGTAAAGTGTCAAAAATAATATTTTTATACATTCAAATGTAAAAAAAAAACATTTTAAGAACACAGAAAATAAAGAATAAAGCTATATAATTAGCCTCCCCACAAATGGCAATGAGAAGTCACTCTTCCACAAATTAACTGAGGGTGTGTGCACATGCATTTAAAGTTATTAGGTGCACCTAAACAGACTAAGATGTTCTAGTCCTCATTTTTTTGTAGTTTGTCCCATTTGAAAAATATTGCTAGAAACTGGTATGTAATTTATTTAAATAACATAAATGCCCATTGCTAGCTCAAATTTCCTCCCTTTCTAAATTTGTGTGTGATGTATGGTTAGAAATTTTCTTTTATTGTCCAAAACCAAAATTAGCTGATTACAACCTAAACCCCAAATTTTCTGGTGTTTTTGCAAAGTCACTTTGGAGCAAGTTCCTTCTGTTTCCTCAAATATCAAATGAGGATAATTATAGCTCATAGAGATGTCTAAGGATGAACTGATGTTCATACAACACCATGAGATCTGTGAAGGAGCCTTCTAAGTAAGCAGCAATGCTCTCTGGAACAAGTAATACAATTGTAATACATTCTTGCCACTCCTTATTATAGAAGGCTTGTGAATACTCCTAAAAGGTCAGCTTTCTTCAGAAGAGTAAATATTAATTCATTAATGCATTAGTTTCCTCATTAAACTTCCTTGGGATGCAAGGCAATAGCAATTATTCTCCCCCATTCCGCCCACAATATGTATGAATTGTATCACAGATTTTAAGAATGTGACCACAGCAACACAATAAGTCAAAGTCAAATCAAATAAACAAACCAAAGACCTTGCAATAAGATGCAATTTTCTTACGAGTGTGCAACACATTGGCAGTCGTTTTTCATTTGGGACCCGGTTAAAGTATCACTAAAGACAAGGGCCTAATGACCCAAAGGAAGGGTGGTGTAATTCAAATTTAAAAAAAAAAAAGACAACAAAAAACAATGAAACAAAGCCACAAATACCTTCTTCAAATCCCTCTTAATGCTCTCTTTCCAAAACAGAAAGTAGTCAAACCAATTTCCCCTTCTTTAAAAGACCAACATCAATGTCAGCTAGCAACATTCTCTACTCCTAGTTTGAAGGCAACTTTGAAGTTCCAAGAATATTTATTTGTATAGTAGTTGATTCCAAAAGGGAAAAGATTATGGAGATTGAAACAGAATAGAACATTAATCAATTTAAGAAAGAACTTTGAAAGATTTGATAAAAGAAAAGAGAATGAGTATGAACTATAATTCACAGAGTCAGTCAGTCAGGACTGGACGATAAATTTTAAATTTAAATTGCTGCTTAAGCACCAACTTTCAATTTTATACATAACACACATCTCTTAAACATGTATTTCTAAACATATTGTTTTTTGGATCAGTTTGTTGGTTGGGTTTGCATTGCATATGAAATTTGAGAAGCAAGATGAGCAATAATGAAAATCTATGGCATGGGCTATAAGACAAAGGCTGGGCTCAAGGAACTCTTACAGTGTTCCCTTGTTTAAGCAAATCCCACTTTGGATAAAGGAAGCCACACAAGTAAATTCCTTGGCTGCTGGTGGCAGGAGGGATGTAAATAAAAATGTGAGGTAGTTCTTTCCACAAGAGGGAAATATGTGACTACATAATATCCCTGCAATGTCTGACAAATTACTAGAGCATCTGCTTGCTGTCATTCGTAAGTAAACTCTTAGCTTGGTATTAACTGAACCTGACAAATCATGAGCTAGTTGCAGTTTACAGGCTTTACGTTCTGACCCAGCCATGACAGGAGACATTAACACCCCAAAAATGTGCACCAGAGAGACCACCAAGTATAAAAACTACAAAATCATAAACATTAAAAAGCATGGGGTGGAGCTGGTAAGAACACCTAAGAACAGTTCACCAGAACCTGTGCGCAAGAAAGAATGAAGGCCAGTGGGGAATAATGGACAGATGCTGCTCCCACAGCTTAACTGCAACCTTGAAGGTTAAAATAAAAATAGACGCTATGCTCTAGCATGATAAAAAACATGGCAGAGGCCATATAAATAAAAATTAACATAAAAATATTAAAGGTAAAGGAATAGAATATTCTGAGAAAAGCAAGAGCTGCCTACTAAAACTTTAGTCTTTCTTACTTGGAACCTGCATATTTACTGGACAATAAATTTTAAATTTAAATTGCTGAACTAATGAATAATCACTGATGAACAAACTATTACTAGTAGAATGAATTATTTTAACTTCCCAAGACACTGATATAGAACTATCTATTTAGCATTCTAAACCCTCTCCAGGCTAACAAACCAAGAATAATACCAGAAATAGATCAGGAGTTAAATTATAGTTAGAAAAGGGGAGAAAAGTTAAGGTAGGACATTTAAATTTTATTCTGAAATTATCTCTGGCCACAACAATAAAATTTAACAAATATTCACTAAACAGTCTTACTCCTGTCATCAGCTGTACAATACATACAGTATCATAGAACTGGCCACTAGGATTAAAATCCACTAGAACATGTTCTATGTTAAGTGGCGACAGCAGCATCTCACAGAAATTTTTACATACATATATACACAGTCCACATTCAACCATTTTCACATATTTTCAGTACACACAGTTGCAGCATATCAGTCACGTGTCTAAGTTGTTGCTCGATTAAAAACCCAAGCCACTGCCTAGACATAACTGTAGCAGTTGAGCTGAGTACAATTACAATTAATTTTATATATGTCCATAGCAGAGAGATGTACAAGCCCCTAAGAAACAGAGTTCACAAATACTTTTTTTTTTAATGCTACCACAGCATTATGTTGGGCAATATTAAAACCTTTACCAGCCAAATCAGTTTTTTAAAAAGTCTTCTGCTTACCAGAAATATTCTTAATGAAAAAAATTACAAAAATGAATGCTCTCTTTAAAATAATTCACACTTTTATTTAAGATTCCAATATGGCCCAATGCTACTGATGCCTAAAGTGTTTTCTAACATTCTGATGGAGTCATTCAACATGACTCCAAACCACCTATTAAGTTTAAAAGTGGCTTAAGTGCCTTGCACCCAAATTGTAAAAATCCCTGGCCATCCTTACTAGAGCCAGGCACATATAAAAGGAATGCACTTTGGTTCATACCAAATGCCCTGGGATTAATCACACTATAAAATTAAATGGTTTGAGGTAAATTTTTACAAATACAGTTGATTTTTGTCTACTGTTAGCATAACAAAAAAATGTCATTTAAAAATCAGTCTGATGTCAAGATACAACAAAGACCATCTTTAACCCCTTAAACATAGGAATTCCCTGTGTAACTAACTGATGGTTATCTTCTCTCAGTGCCTAATGATTCACGCCTTATGGTTTCTATTAAGGCCTGTAACTAGGTATTTAAGACAGATGTATCTTTGCAGAGGTGGGTTCCATCCTTATTGAGTAGTATTCAAAGAGTTAAAGAGGCCAAAAAATGCATGCCCTACAACATGGCATTCAGAACAAAAGGCACATTGTTAACACTAAGGGCACAATTTCTCCTCTACTGTTCATCTGCACTGTCTTGCACCACTCTGCTATTTCACTGTCCTAGCAATACACTTAAGTGGTAATGCATACTCGGTGGTGCAAGAAACAGAGCCTAATGAGACTGCAACCAAAGACAAGACAACACTGTGCTATTCCTAAATCTGAAAACAGCTCAGACATCCCTAGACAATGGTAACCTGTGAGACCAAAAACTGTTTCCAGGCCAACTCCTAGTAGTCTATCAGAGCCCTTCGTTGATGTTTTAAAATCACAAAGATGCAACGGTTTTCTTTTTTCTTTTTTTGACATTATAATTAAGCTAGAATTTTTTAAAAGCAGCTTCATCACTAAACACTGAAATGTGGCAGCTCTTGTGAATAAAGGACATTTCACTGTATTTGGACAAACTAACGAAAAGCCCCATAGCACTGCACATTATAGTTTGGCTTAAAAGTTTCCGGTTGCATTTGTGACTAAAGATAGTCACAAATGCACTGCTGGCATCTAAAGAACCAGTTTTATGTGGCGGGGAAAAAACAAGCAGTATTAGTTCATTTGTAAGTTTTCACATGTGTTAATATAATCATTTTATAAGAAATTAATAATGGCAGGCTCAAGTTCATATATTTAAACACAAATGTGAAGATGAGTGGAAATGAAAGAGGAGCATTAGGAGGCAAAAATATGACCTAAAGAAGCTAACCATCATTAAGAGGCTCGTGGTCTTACAAAGCCACCAAATCAAGTCTTAGACTTCTTATGTCTTTAAGCCAAAATCTTAATAAATACACAAATCTTTAAACTCTACAAGCCACTGATTGGGGGTATCATCACATGAGCATCATTTGAAGTGTTACTAACATATTATTGCACTTCCACAGATTACACAGAAATGTGTACAATATGCTAAAGAATTTGACTAGGGGAAAGAAGCTATAATCTCTAGATACAGACAGAAGTACAAATTAATTTATCTGTGACACCCATAAATAGTAAAGCAAATATCAATATCACTATTTTATTAATAAGCTAATCTTATTACTGTTTTTTGGCAAATATCTGAAATATTTCCTGAGCATTTTTTTCCACCATCAACCAACAAAGCCTCAAGATAAGTAAAGTGTTTTGTTCAAAACTTTCTTTTTTTTTTTTTTTTAAGTAAGAGAAACTGTAGGGTTAATATTCAAAGAACTTAACCGGAAACTTTCTTGGCCTCACTGGGACCACGCTCTAAGTACTTGTAAAATCAATTTACAGGCAATACAATAATATCTGTGCATATAAAAGATTATTTATCCTAATTTGCACTACCCAAATCCTACTGTCCAAACAGGCAGAAATCTTTCTATATTAAATTGCACATACCAAAAAATTTTTCCTCGTGCCTTGAAATTGTTATATATCACTGCTTATACATTAGTGATAAAATACTGAAATTTTCACTGTGAAAATAATTATTATTCAGAGAAGAAAATATTCTTTTACCTAACTCTCAGTTACTTTTCCAGGTAAAGTGTCAGTCCCACAAAAACAATCAGTGCAATCCAAAAGAAAGTAAAATAAAATAGAGGAATGCAATTTCTGTGGTTCTTCTAACGATATAAAGAATAAGTCAAACCATTTAACTTGAGGTTGAACTTTTCCTCCTTTAAATGTGTTGTCAAAATTGGCCTTACTGAACAGACACAGTGACTTCTGTTTATCAAGAGGATTTTCAACCCTCTTTCTTTAAAGAGTTGATACTTTCCCAGGCAAAGAGAACCTTACAGAGGCACCTGAAAAGTGTGTACTCACTCTAATCTGCTAAATCTTCTTTGGGACTATGGAAATCCCCACCTTAAGTAGCCAGGCTGCTGTTCTTTTTAAAATTGGAATATGAAATGATGGTCATCATCACAGCTGAAATGTCTCTTTGCTGTATTATAGTAACAGTCAGGGATATACAGTTGAAGGAAGAAGGCAAACTAAATGCAAGCAACAGATGTGTGGTAAAAGAGGAACAGAGAGGAAAAAAGCAAAGAGAAGGGAGGAATAGCTCATGGAATACATTTCTAAATTTAGGTGCAAAACCAATTCTGTAATATGAGGCTTCTTTACAAAACAGCTTGCCGATCATACTAGAAAATTTGGAGGAACACACGTTTCCATTTTCATTTATCCGCTAAATGCTGCTTTGCTGGCTTTTAGAATGTCAGGATGCTAACTGAGCAATTTAAATCTGGGGATTTTATTTTGTATTTGTTTGAGCACTAGAGAAAAAGCTATCTCTAAGGTACAGAGGTATAGTTTTTCTTAGAAAAACTCCCACCACCACCATCTCCCAGATAAACTTATGAAAAATGAAAGGAGGACAGGCTACACCTGTGCATGGACCTGGAGTATGGAGAGATACGGAGGGCCTCAGGGGGCTATCATCCTGGGGAGAATATAATGTGAACCATGAAAACATAACAGTGAATGTTTTTGACACCAATCTGTAGATGCGTGGCAGTCATGAAGTAATCAATGGCCTGCCACTGATGTTATTATTCTGCCACACTAAATACAGTAAGGCTCATCGTACTTTTAGAACACAAAAAGTTTCAGAAAGTATAAAAACTTAAAGCATTGTCCTCATGTATTTTATAAAAACAAAATGAACAACTTTCTTACATTAAAATTAAGTGCTGAAAAGATACAAATGAGTAGAGTTATTGAGCAAATAAAAACAGGTCTGAGCTACTCCTTTTCAACCCAGTAAGGCTCAGCAACGTTGTATCTTTCAGATTACCAGCATCGGGGATTCGAGCTCAGCTAACGAGTTTTGGCAACACTGTCCTCTGCTGAATATTCCCATTGGCATCTGTCATTTGTGCCAAATTAGTCCTCAGTTTGGAAGCTGAACTGGAAGGTGGAGGTAACTTGGAAATAGACGTGATAGCACCGGTGCTCTCCGTTATCCTTTTCACTGATGTTTTCTCCCCAGTGGGAGGCTTTGGCAAGCGCCTCCTCAGCCAAGGGTGCCGCAGAGCCTGGCCAGGGGTCATGCGCACCGCAGGATCCCATTCTAAACACTGTTTTAAGAAGTCAAGGAAAAGGGGGTCGTCACACCCCTTCAGTGCATTCCCCCACTCTCTGCTCTCCGGTGGACCCCTCAGTTTCCCCCTCCGGGAACGGCCTCCATTGAGGACCACAGAGCCATCCGAGAGAGTGGTCACAGTGCAGTAACGGGGATAACCCTTGGAGCTCACAAAATTTTTGGCTCGTTTGGCTGCATCCAACAGTTTCTGGGAGGGCATGCCCAACAGTTCAATCATGCAGGCCAGCTGGTCCCCTTCGTCTTCCCCAGGCAAGAGGGGATAACCCGTCAGGAGCTCTGCTAAAATGCAGCCCAGGCTCCACATATCAATGGGCATACCATACCTGGCCCCAAGGATCACTTCCGGAGCCCGGTAAAAACGCGACTGGATGTATGTGTAGACACGCTGATGCTCGTAACAACTGGAGCCAAAATCAATCACTTTAATGCCACTTCTACCTTGCTGCTTTAACAAAATGTTCTCGGGCTTAAGGTCACAGTGAATTATTCTGTTTTTGTGCAAAGCATCCAAGCACTGCAGAATCGAGTGAGCAAACTTTCGAACCAAAGGTAGGCTGAAGCCCTGGAATTTATTCTTCTTGATGAGCTCATAGAGGTTCATGCTCAGCAGTTCAAACGTCATGCAGATGTGGTTGCGGAAGGTGAAGTTCTCCAGCATGTGGATGACATTCATAGTGTTGTCCTTGTCCTGCTTCCGCAGGTGTTCTAGGATTCGGATCTCCTCCGCTGCTTGCCGGTGGAAGCGCTTCTCATTCCGCACCATCTTCAGGGCCACGTGCTGGTGGACTTTGTGATCATAGGCCTTGACCACCTGCCCAAAGCTCCCCTTGCCAATGACCTTGAGGACCTCGTACCTGTAAGCCACGTGATCGTGGGGCACCTGCACATATGATCCCTGGTCATCATCATAGCCACCGTTGTTGGGCCCACCTGTCATGCCCTGGCGCTTCTTTGCGTTTGGACCCAAGAAATACACTTCGGGGTAGCTGAAAATCTCATGGTGTTCGAAGGCAGTTAGTTTTTGCATGTATTGCTTCATTGCTTGTTCGGGTGTCATGGGGGTGGCTTTCGCCTTCCCCATCCCTTCCATGGACTTCAGAGAGGTGGAGCTCCCCTGCCGTCTATGAATGCTCTCCAACTGCCGCTCTGGCACCACCGGCAAGCCCGTCTTGCCCGCTGTTGTAAGCCCATTTGGTTGTGTTGTGAGCACTGTCCGCTTGTTACTGTTATCCTCAAACAGCTGCTGAACCTGGATCTGTCCATGGGTGTGGCTGCCGACATGCAGGTGATCATTCATTGTGTGCTTGCTGCCACCAATCTGGAATTCAGACAGGAAATACGAACAGAATGGAAGAGGTCTGTTCAAATGGGGTATTTTAAAAGTCAGTCCCCGTCCCCCACATCCCATCTTTACAAAATCCAATTCGGTTTGAATTCACAGCCAGGCCAGGTTTACTAAATGGAAAGAGCTGTGCAGCCAGGAGGGACCTCATGAGCACGCTAGCAGGGAGAGCGGATATGATGCTGATATGGCGCTGACAGGCTCTGACAAGGTAAAGGAAAAAGGGAGCAAGGGGCTAGGTAAGGATACGAAAGATGAGATCCTGAAAAAAGGATTCCATAAATGCCACATCTAGCAGATAAGAGGTCTGCTGCCTTAGAGGCAGAGACTGTATTGCTCTTGTTTGTCATTCTACACCTAGCAGTCAGTACCGGGCCTGCCACATCACAGGTGTCCCACTCGATCCATACTTGGTATAAAAACGGAACAAGATGCACAGAAAGCACAAGCCCATGAGACTCTACACGGGCTCCCCCACCCCAAGATCACAGCGCCTTTCACATTTCATTTAGTTTCTTCAGCACGAGGACAGGGCCCTGGCTGTCTTGTCCACTACTCTTTCCCTAATATCTATCTCTATTTTGAAAACACTTCATCACCAGTTTTTCCCCTTTCCTGGGAAAATCTGATTAAACCTAGGAACATACATGATCCGGTGACAAAAATCCTGTGTTTTTTGGCTTGAAAGATTCCCACATAGATACGCACAATAGTATCTTGTAGTCCCATAACCTGTTTTTAAGTTTCCAGGCCTTACTGACTGTGATGACCATTTAAGGCCATTCAGCCCAACAAACCAAGAAACTACCACACTGTTTTGGGCCTTCCTTTGGTCAATGGTTTGGCTTTCTTAAAACATAGGCTGCTGAGCTACACAGCTTTCCAACAAAGAATCCAAAGAAGTAATTTCTTCTTCAGGTACACATGCCATGCCTGAACACTGCTGTCTAAACAAAACCGATGGTGTAAATCAAGGGGCCCCCAGCCTTCTACTGAGACTCTACTTGGGATTTCCTTCAAGCACTGTCACTGCTAAGAGGTGAGGGGCGGGAGAGGACCAGGATACCCTTCCAGTTAGGCATTCTTGCCAGTCTGGGACAACCACAAGTCTTAAAGCTGCCTGGTAGGTGAGTTTTATATGAAAACTTAAGGATCAACTTGTCATTCACAATCTACCTTATCCTTTTGACCAGTATTATTATTAACAGAGGCCTAGCTGCCAAAGTGGCAGAGTCCCTGCCCTGTGGGAGCTCACAATCAACTAGCTGAAATCCTTTGCCATCAGTTTATTTTCTATTATCCTCTTCTGAATTCTACCTTTTGGGCCTCATATATTATAGAAAGAGTAGAATTGCTCTGTATATGTAACACTATAATTCAAGAAATGATTTGGGAAACCTAGACTATTAAAACGAACTTCAAAGTCCTTCCTACTAGCAGACCAAGACCTGCATATTTTCTTCAGCCGACACGTAACAGGGGCAATGACTACGTGTGGAGTAAGCTTTCTCTCTGCTGGCTTCCAAAATATAGCAGAAGATGGGGCTTGGGCCTGTCTGACCATGGCTTCATAGATTCAAGGATTTTATTTCTCAGAGAGATTCTCAGAAGACTTCTAGTTGAACTTTTTTATTAAACTCATAGATGATACTCCGTATTAGGTGACTTTACATTCTACAAGCGTAGCAAGACAGCTGTTTCACCCTTGTTCTATGTCAAAAGTAGGGCAGTCCATCAAAATGAATTAGGAAAGTCTTGGGCACATATAAAAGTAGTGCAGGCTTGTCCGTTTGCTTTTCTTCCTCTTGCTCTGCATCCTCTCCTCTTCACTGTGGTCCTTCAAACACTGGGGAGTACAGGGGCCTGAAATTCAAAATCTCTCTCTCCTACAGAACCATTTTCCTCAGAGCAGGATGATGATATTTCAGAAGAAAAATCCACATTACCTGTGCACATGCTATAAAAAGCATGAAGCTTCATTAGGGACAAAATTAACCTGGGGGCTTTAGAGATTCCTAAAAAGACAGCAAAGTAAAACTTTCTGAGCACCAGAAATTCACTTCAATTCACTATAGCAAATTTTATGTTAAATTTTGTTATATTAAATTGCATAATTTATAACATAACCACCACCGTTTCAGTGATTAGAACCAAAGGGAGTTTGCCAATAAACTGGACCACCCCCATCTCTCCAACTGCCTTCTCTTGGTCTTCTCTGCAGTATCAACTGCTAGTTCACCTACCCTTAGGTGAGTGCAAGGGTTCCTCAGGGTTCAAGCCTCCATTCTCTTGGTTTCTCAGTCCCGTAACTCTCCCCAGTGGATCCTGACCACAGCCCGGCTTTGATAACCACCCACAGGCCAATGTCTGCACAGCTGCTCCTCAAGCTCAGACCTGCCAAATCCATACCTCCTGAACTCAAGACATATGTGTCCAACTACTGCTCAGTTCCCTCTCCCACAGGCAACTCAAACTCAACTCATGATTTTTCTATCAAAACTGTTTCCTCATCCCATAATCCTCAATTTTTAGCAAACAGAAGGCATCACCTCCACATAGTTACTGAGGCTATGATGCCTGGGAATCCCGGCACTGCGCACCTGGAAAGCCTTCTCAACGTCTCCCTCAACTTCCCAAATCCCCGCGAAGCCTTGCTGTTACCATCCCACCTGCTTTCCAGCCACATGGCCTCACCACGCACTCCTGCTGTCTTTCACAGGACAGCTGAGGGGGCCTAATAATATGTCCCCTTGCTTCTAAGTCTAGAGTTCCTGCAATCTCTTCCCCACAGTGCTTCTAGAGTTGCCACTTAGAGGTGTCCATCTGAGACTGCTCTTGCTTTTCTCAAGGCCTACAGCTGGGACCATTTCCACAGCTAATACGAGAATCTACCAGTAAGAACACGAGGTTCCAAAATGTAGAGCCTAAATGATCTGAGGCCTTCCAGTCCCATCTACCACTGGCACTCTTCTGAAAGGAAAGAAACCAGCTTCCCCAGGACCCATGGAAGTGCCATGTTTTTATGCTCCTCTGCTTTTGGTGAGGTCATGTTTCATAACGGTTAGGAGCACACAAAATGAAACCAGCTCCACCATTTACTCACTGTGTGACCCTGGGCAATTTAATCTCTCTGAATCTCCATATCCTTGCCCCCAAAAAGAAGGTAACAAAGTTACCTCATTAGGGCTATCAAGAGGATTAAATAAGATAATATGTGTAAAGTGCTTAGTACAGCACTTAGCAAATGAGAGCTATTATTCTTGTCTTTTCCAGATGCTGCTTGGAATCTCCTTCCTTCCCAGTCTAGGTGATAAACCCCTACTCACCCTTCAAGGTCTGGTTCAACTCTCACCTCCTCTGTTATACCTTCCCTGATCTACTAAACAGCTACTTCTGTACTCAGAAAGCACCGCTATAAAACACATTTCATTTTACTGTAATTGTTTTAACATCAGGTGCACCCATCTGGCTGTGAGCAATTCTAGGGTGGGGTCACCTCTTATCCTTCTAAATCCTTATTAACATAAACCCAGGCATACAGTAAGTGATCAATAAATACCTGTTGAATGAAAGAACATATGTCAATAAATCCCTGTTAACTTTTGCCTCTCTTGGAGTTAATCCTCATAACTAAATTTTGTACCTTCATAAGAAAACATGAAGTCAACACCCAGGGAATTGAGAAACGTCCCTGGTGATCTAAGTCACAAGATGTTAGGCTTGCAGTGCATCAGTAGAGACTTGGATGCAAAGGATGGCCAGTTATAAAATATTTGTAGCAGACACAGCAAGTAAACACCAAAAGTAACTCTTGGGAGCTTAAAAACTTTCCAGAGATTCATTTGAGAGGTTCTAGTAAAAGTGGACTTTTGAGTCTCAAACACTGGAGAACTGTGAAATCACAACCAAACTTGGAAGTACAATTAACTGATCTGTGACAGGGGAAAGGGAGACTAGAAAAGCCAGAAGATTTCCAGAATACATATGCCAGGACTACATCATAAACCTAAGGACATTAACAATCTCTCACTCCTGCTCAGCCTCCTGAAGTCTGAGATCGTGGCTTATTCCTACTACTTGCCAATGTCTAGCACAGTGTGTATCATGTTTAAAAATATACACTGAATAAATATAATTGTTAAAATACCTACGATTTATGGGTTAAAATGGAGAGAACTACAAAAGGCTTCTTTGACTATGAAATATTTCAGTATTAAAAATTATGTGAGAATAACAGTCTAACCAGTTTGGTAGTTTTAATCATTTCCAAGGAAAAAATGGCAAACAGCAGATATTTCACTGTGCTAATGTTTTTGGGCGTCTTAAAACTTCTCTGAAGTCATCCTAGAAATGTTGTGTAGTGTTATGGGACTAGAACTGAGTCCAAGAAGACTGGAATTTTAGCTCCTCCTCAAACATACTGACAGTCTGTGTGGCTCTGAGTCAAATGCCTACTTTTTCTTCTTCAAATATTACTGTTTTTTAAATGTAAATTTGAATTCTTCTTTAATTCCAATTATTTTATAAAGATAAAGCTGGTGACTGGAGAGTACTTTAAACATTAAGAGTTATGATACATATTAATATTTTGGAATTAAAAAATAAATACATTAATAGCTCCCACACAACATTAAAAGAAAAAGCTAATAGGAATTAAAATAATTACCGGGTACACTTTTAGGACAAATAGAAATAAACTAAATGACTAAAGCGCAAAACAATATACGCATGGAGAAAACAAAGGGGCAATAGACTAGATAAATTCCAAAGTTTATAATCTTTATAATCATATATTTACCTGTCTACTATTTCATTTACAAAGGAAAATATGGGCGAGCTCCTATGACAAGATCATTTTCCTTTCCTTAATGCCTTTTCCCCACTCATTCTAAAAGTTCTTCCTAGGTGTAAGTGCTCTGGAATTGAAAACTAAAAAACTCTAAAAGAAACCTGACAGACATATGAGAAGATGGATTTGCAAAGGTTCCTCAGTTTATAATGATGCTAATATAATTTCCTACAAGTAGAAGTGGACAGCAGTATGTTAGAGCTAGACTCAGAAAGGCGTGTGCTTTCACTCCGGCCTTGATGTGAATTGGCTAAGGAATCTTGACCAAACCAGTTAACTTGTCTGAGTCTGTTTCCTCATCTATAAATTGAAGGAGTAGAACCAGAAAAACTCTGTGGTTCTTTTAAACTTTCCTGTATTATGAACTCTACAATGTTACACAAATAAAATCAAAACTAAACCAGTGAAACTCAAATTCATACTTTCAAAACCATGCATCTAATCATTAACAGCATACTGAAGTTTAACAGCAAAACGCAGCCCTCTATTATTAGGAGTACTGAGAAGCACATTCACATCTTTTCTTGTCTGGTGTACCACAGACTATTCCTCTAGTGGAGACTTGTCATTTATCTCTAATTTTACCACATATTTCAATTGCAAAGAGGCTCCGATCAAGCAAAGCTGATCCTTACAAAATTGGAATCCAGACGCAAACCAAATATTTCTTTCCCAGTTCACATCATGTCATGTGACTTCATTAACACATGGAAAAAAACTGGATGTTGTTATACTTTCCAAATTGTCAGATGATTGCAAGCCAAACAAACAAAAAAATCCTAACCCCTAAAACCAATGGCAGTTCCTAACTAAAATGTTACTGTGACAAGAACACTTAATGGTAATATACAGAATCATGCATCCCACTGGAAGACTCATAGTCCAACACACGTCTGTGTAGTGAATTCCTGGCCCCTGGGACTAGATGTGTCAGGAATGGGAGGACAGTGAGGGGGACAGAATAACAACAACAAAATGCTATGAAACTTGTATACATCTCTTCAGATCTAAAAAATGCAACTATAGTCTAGACGTCTCGCAAATTCTCCTCTGATCAACAAGTTTCCCCATGACACATGACCCCCAGAGCTGCTCCCCTGTAGGCTAGAAATGGTCTTTTCTACAAGAACTCAATTTTCACTTGACAAACAAAACTACATCCCTAGCAAGCATCCCTCACACAGAACCACCTCCGAAAGATCCAATTGGAAAAAAGACCACCCATACCATCACTCCTCCAAAGGCAGGCCTCCTCTAGGCTGGCGGTCACCATCCAAGGGCCATCCCTGGGAGCTGAGAAAAAGTACATGCTGAAGTAGAATCCAGCTTGCTAATCTCTGCAGCCACCAGTCCCACGCTGGCCTGGTTCCTCCCTCTGGGCCCTCAGCACCTGTTAGGTGCCTGTTCCTAAAGGGCAAAGCTAGCCCTTTCCTTTTGAATAATGTCCAAGTGCAGAATCCTACAGGGGTGGCTCGTTTTGTTTTGACTGCTGCCGCGGCTCTTATTTTTGTTAATGTTAATTACAATTTCTGCTGTGCTCAAACCTGTAGCACTCATAAAACATGCTTACACACGCGGGGGACAATTGGCGATGCTCCCTGTTGGCTGGAGCAAGGCCTGGGAGGCTCTTTGGGGGATCGATTTTCCGGGCAGGCAGGCCTGGCTGTCCCCTAACACATATCTGCTTCTATAAATACCCACTACCCACGGGGAGGGGGGGCGGTGTTGTGGAAAGGAGAGATGTTTACCGGGCCAGGGAAGCGAGCTCTGGGAAGCAAGGACGGAAAAAAGAAGAGAGAAGGCAGCAGCAAGGAGGAAGTTCCCAGGAAGAGGAGCTCAGGGGTGGGCGGACTCCGAGGGGAAGTGAGGGCCCCACGCCACGACTCTTCCTTTGTGGCTGCAGCTTTTTGGCTCGCCCAAGTTACAGAGCGCGGCGTCGAGGAGAGGCCACTGGCGTGGAGCTGCTCGCACTTCGACCTCTCTTCTCCCGGCGTAAGAGGCGTCAGAAGCCGAAAAGTCCCGTGAGAAGCCTGCAAGTCCCGGCGTTTCTGCCCAGGGCCCCACCCGCCCCCCCACCGCCCGGGCCGCCTGCGGGCTGGGTCTCACCGTGTGGGCTGCGGCGGCAGCGTTGCTGGCCCGGAGAGGCGGCAGGGCGATGGGGGAGGGCGGACCGGTCCCCACTCCGCTCCGCGGGGCCCCCGCACCGAGCCCCGGGGAAGCCTGAAGCTGGCGAACGGCGCTGTCCCCTCCTCGGCCTGGGAGCCACGTGCGGGAGGAGACAAAAGAGGGTCAGGGGGGAGAAAGTCACCCGGACCCCACCCCCACCCTGCGGGGCAGCGAACGTCCTCTCCCGGGGGACGACGCAGGGAGAGACCCGGACAGTAAAAACGGGTGTCTGAGGGATGAGGGGGGCGCCGAGGCCACAGCTCCGCGGCGTGCACCCACGGGCGGGACTCCGGCAGCCGCAAAGTTAAGTCGGGCCCTGACGCGCGAGTTCGCGACCCGGCGGGGGAGCCAGGCTGGGCCAGGGCTTCGCGGCCCACGTTGCAGGCGGCCAGCGGCCGGGAGGAGGGGCTGCACCGCCGAGGAGGGCGCGACGGCCTCGTCAAGCCCCGGGCGGGGCGGGAGCCCAGATGGCCCCCGCCCAAAGCCCCGCCGGGGCGGCGGGCTCCCCTCGGAGGGGCCTGGGGGCCCGCGTGCAACAATGAACGGAGCCCAGGCTAGGCGAGGGCGCGCTGTCCGGCCGCGGCGCAGACTTTGTTCGAGTCCCGCAGGCGGCGGCCGCCCGCGCCACAAGGGCTGGCCCGGGGGCCAGCGGGGGGCGGGAGAGGGCGGCGCGGTGGCCCGGTGCGCCTTACCGGTCGGGTAGGCGGCGGGAGCGGCGGCCGAAGGTTTCCTGGTTAACATGGCCGCTGGAGAGGAAAATGCATTTCAGGGCTGCCGTCTCCGCCGCCGCCGGTCCTGCTGCTACTTCTCGCGGCCGCCACCGCCGCCTCCTGGTAGCCCCTCGCGCGGGTCTCCCGCACCTCCTCGCCGCCTCGCGTCAGCTACAGCCAGACACACACAGTCCGCTGCATCCCCTCGGCCCGGGCCCGCCGCCGCGAGCCCCCCGCTCTCCTCCTCGCCGCCGTCCCCCTCTTCCTCGGGCGGCTGCAGCACCCCCCGGCCCGTGCACATGCCTCGCCCTCCCCGGCGCGCCGCTGGCCTCCCCGATTCCCTCACATAGGGGCGCGGGGAGCGGGCTACGCCGCGAGGACAGACTCGCTCGGGAGCCTCTTCCCCGGCTCGCGCGCGCGCGCCCCCGCGCACACTCACACACAGGCGCCCGCGCGCGGCCCGGCCCGGGAGGGCAGCCCCGCCCCCGCGCCCCTCCGCCGCCGCCGCAGGCCCCTCCCCCGGACTCCCCCAGCCGGAGCCACACACTCTCGCCTGCACCCCACCCCCACCCAGCCACCCACAGGAGTCCCTCCCCCCACCCGACCTTCTGCATAGCCGCCCCTCCGATCCGAGCGGAACTCTGCAGCCTCCGCTTGCCCTCCGCCTCCCTCTCTGGCCATCTGCACTGCCCCCCTCGGTTCCCTCACTAACGACCTTCTCCCCTCCCCGGCCTCGCCAGCCCTGCGACGGCCCTCCTTTGCCCTACAGCGCTGCTTCCCCCCTACTGAAATCGCTGCAGAGACCCCTCCCCTTCCATGCGCGCCCCTAAACGCAAATGCATTTTCAGCTTTTCGAACCTAATGGCTGCTCACAAACAATACTTCCCCCCACCCCCGTGTCCCAGTGACTTAACCACTCCTCCTCCCCAGTTTATCCTGTAGATAACTTAGTTGTGCGAGGGTCACCTCGGAGAGTCAAGCCCCGCGCAGGGGCCGCAGCTGAGCCTGGTGACCCTGAGCATGGGCGAAGACAGGGGCTGCCCTCCCACCTCCGCCTCAGCCACACACTCCCCGATTTACTGACACCAAGTGACCGCTCTCCAGTCGCTAGGACAAGGGGAGACAGGCGCGTGTGGACGGCCGCTGGGGAAGCAGTTGGCTGTGGGTTGCTAGGCAAAAATAAACATCAGAGTCACCTCCCATTTCCTTACAACTCCGAGCCTTTCCCCTGCGCGGCCGCTGGGAGAGACACGCCTTCGTTTCAGTTCTCTGCTGCAAGGGTTCCTCTATTCCTCTCATCTCCCAGACTCATCTCTTTCTCCCTCCCTTCCAAGACACATGGAGAATTTCCCTGCCTTTCTAATTTGCCATCTACAGCCTCTCTTTTCCTGAAGACCAAAAAATTGCTTGTCCGTCTCACAACCGCGCCTCACCGTGCGTGGCATGCTGTGCACCTTTATCCAGAGGTCACAGGTTTTGCCGCTTCAACAGTTAGGAGGGTGGGAACAGGACAAATCTCCGATGACAGGGCAGAAAGTTATGCCATACACCTCCTTTCTGAGAGGTGCCCGGTTTCTGAAGTTCTCCTGGGGACGTGGGTCTATTATGCTCTGCCCCGCCCCGTGTGTTTCGGGCCCCTGACTGGACCTAGTGTGCAGGCCCGGACTAGTGCAGACTCCAGTCGGAAGACAGTCACCTCCTGCAGAGTTCCACCGACTCCGCTGTTTGCAAATTGTCATAGCAACCTCCCACAGAGATAAAAATGCCCAAAACTGAGTGTTTCGAGGGACAGTGTGACCCTCTCAGAGTCTCTGGGACTTTTACAAAGGCATTGGCAGAGGTAACCTGTGACGAAGAGTAGAATTTTGCCTAGTAATATGTCCCTCCCAAAAAATCCTCCTGGGGCCTTTTCCTAATAAAGTAGAACCGCAGTAAAATAGCCAATCCAATAATATACCTTTAGAAGAATCATGACCTGAACTGGCCCTAGCAAGAAATATCCCCCTATGCTTGTCATTGGAGACGATCACATTCAGTCCCCTTAGGGAAGCATATTTAGTGTTCAGAATTAACTAAAAGAAAGCTGCTACTAAGTAGCAGAATGACACTAGAACCTATTTCCTGTCTTCCAGTCTAATTTCATTGCGATTTCTAGCACACCACCTTGCACTTTCAAGAAACCTCACACCTCTTTTCCTTCCTCCCCTTTTAAAAACTATTATTTTAATACCATTCTCCTTTTGTTAAATGAGCACTCCATACCATTGATGTTCAAATCAAAAATTTGAAGGACAAAATTCAATTTTAATATAATCTGATACCTTTTACTTAAATTATTTGTGTGGTACTTCAATAGAAGCTAAATATGCCACTACTTTTTCATGAATAAGGAGAATGCTAACTATTGGAAATCATAGTTTGTGATTTCCAAATTAGTAATATTAATTTATACATTAAACGTGAGCAAAAGGAGCACTATTTTTTTTTTTTAACAAATGAACACAAACAATCATTAACTTTAATCAAAGAAAGAAAAGGATACCTGTTTAGGGAACTTTTCAAAATGTTATATATTGTTTTATAATATGACAAGTATAATTTCAATTTTATATTTTTTTGTTGCTTAACGTAAGGAAAATTTGCAGTTAACCTAATCCTTAGCTATTTTGGTTATAAATGGTACATTTTTGAAAATTGTATTAATTCTTACTGAAGTCTAAATTAGTATTAATCACTGCTTAGATTTCCCTCATTCTGTTAAATATTGATGACCTCAACCTGAATTAATGTCAAATAGAAATATGTACAAATGCACTCCTTGGGCTTTTGGGGAGATTGAACTGGGTAAATTCTGAGTAAATTCTGGTAAATTATTTCCTACAAAGTTTATTATTATAATTCATCATTATCAATTTTACTATATAATTATACTGCACATTTATCTCTTTATAAAATGTTTTCACAAATATTGCTATGTTTAATCTTCATAACTCATAACTCAACCAGAGTTGATTTGACTTTAGATAGTAACTGGCTCAGGGGGGCTCCACTGATTTATTAACAGTGTGCCCTTTGGTTCTTGCCCATTGTAAAAACTCTGTCTGTTTCTGTATGCTTATAAAATCCAGATTCAGATAACAAGTAGGTAGGCAAGATTTAGCAGGAGTAGAGAGAAAGAAACTTAGGAACTCAGAATTGAGCTTTATGGAAGGTAGTCAGTTTTTCACTGGTAAAAATACTGATCACAGAGAAAATTGGAAATGATCAAGAAAATTGCTTGTTTCAGAACACATTTACTCATTTAATCTCCTTATCACAGAAACATTTATAAAGAATTTAGTATGTGGTAGGCCTAGGAAATATGATGAATCATCGGGTATAGTGGGCTAGGCTTCAGTCTGGCAATCTATTAGGAACTCATTCCTTTATTTAATTAAGCAATAAACAGTAAGCACCTAACATATTTTTGACATGACTAGTAGTGGGATGTTATGGTTCGAATACGTATGTGCCCCCAAATTTTATATATTGAAATCCTAACCCCCAAGGTGATGCATATTAGGCAGAGCACTCATGATTGGGATTGGTGCCCTTACAAAAGTGACTTCAGAGATCTAGTAGCCTTTTCTAACATGTGAGGACACAGAGAGCAGGCATCATCAGCGAACCAGGAATTGGACCTTCACCAGACGCTGAATCTGCAAGCGCCTTGATCTTGAACTTCCCAGGCTCCAGAACTGTGAGAAATAAATTTCTGTTCTTTATGAGTTATCCAGTTTATGATATTTTATTATAGCAGTCTGAAAGACCTAAGATATGGGATTACACAGATAAATAATCCCTGGCTCTGGTCCTTGCTACTAAGTTCACAGTCCAGTAGGGAGACCAGATATTTAACAGTGTGAAAAGGGCAGTAAGCAAGGCAGATAGAAGTCACAGGATGACACACAAAAGGGAGCCATGAGCCCTGCTTAAGTGGGGTCAGGCCTCAAAGGAGCTGGGCTTCAGTGGAGGTTTTAAAGATGTTTGGGAGTTTGCCAGTCCAACGAGTCAGGCCAGGACATTCTAGACAGAACATATAGGGTGTGTAGAGGCACCAAGGTGTAAGAAGGCGTGGTGTGTCCTGGAAGAAGAGTAAGCAATTCAGAATAAAGGGAGCTTGGTGTGACAGGGAAAGATGTGTACTCTCATCTTCCTAGGGCTACGGTTATGGATAGATTGAGTCAGGTTAAGAATTATCCTGAACCATCTGCTCTGGAAATGTGAAAATGAGATACAAGGACTTTTGGAGCAGCTAGGTAAATTCTAAGGAACATATTAATTTTGAGTAACATAGATTGTGGGTAATGTGGATCTAACTCCCTTTAAACTGGCGGCACCCTCTGTGTCTCCATCACCAAGTTCCAGAACCACTTAGAGAAGACCTTGAAGACCCTAGCACCTTAAGTCCATTAATGTAAACTCCTCAGATACTACCAGGACAGATGCCAGCAGAATGGTGCCCAGTGTGTCCAGGAGCTGCAGAGGGATAGGAGTGCTATGACTACGTAGGGGCCCCAGCATCTGGCCCCCAGACCAGTCTTCCCATGCTGGTGGCCACCCCATCGACACCGCTCACAGAGCACTAGCCAGTGGAGTCAGCACCCAGGAGACCAGCCCATAGACTGCACTGGGAGCCACCAGCCAGGAACAGGCTGATTCCAGGGCCCTGGGAATTGTGCTGGACACCACACGTGGTAAGGGATGAACATGTAAAAGTGGCCACAGAAACTCTGAAAGAAATTCCCTACTAGGGAATTTGCTGTGAGAGAAGCAAGGGTGCAGTTCTGCAAACCGGAGAAGACTAAAGGGAAGAGGTCCTGTGGCATTCCAGATTGTGGGGTCTTTGGTGCTCCTTTAACCAAAAGTGACACTGTCTAGTAGTCCACCTGCTGCTGGTCTGCCTCAGCACAGCCTCAATAAAAATTTCTTTTAAGTGAAAAATTATATATTTGTCCTTATTTATAAGTGGGAGCTAAATAATCTATATACACGAACATAGAGTATGAAATCATTGACATTGGAGACTTACTAAGGGAGGGAGGCTGGGAGGAGGTGAGGGATGAGAAATTACTCAATAGGTACAATATACATTATCCAGGTGATGGTTATGCTAAGAGTCCACACTTTACCACTACCCAATATATCCATGGAACAGAACTGCGTGTGTACCCCCCTTAAATTTATACAAATAAGAAAATAATTATTTGCAAAAAAAATCTTACCGATTAGAACTGAATTTATTTTAGCTAAGGATGTGCTAAGGGCAAATATCAACAGGCAAGTGTCATGACTGCTCATAAAAGACTGACTACTTGATGCTACTTGATTGACTGCTTGATCCATGAATTATGTACATATTAATTATCAAGCTCCTGCTACGCGTAAGGTACTGATGTAGGTATTTGGAACAAAGCAAATCAAGTCCTTGCTCCACGGCTCTTCTGTTCTAATGCAAGGAGAATAACAATGAACAAACAATACATATATCATGTGTCAGGTGGGGATTAGAACTAGATGGAAAATGAAGGGAGGTAAGAGGATAGGGAGAGATGAGAGATGGTACTGTTTTACTTGGGATCATCTGTGAAGGCCTCTCTGCTGAGGTAACATTTGAGCAGACTTGAAAGAATGAGAAGCATGGGGAAATATCTGGGCAAAAGGCCCAGCCCGTCCAAAGGCCCTGAGGTGGAAACACGTTCAGGGCACAACAAGGGAGGGCAGGTGGCTGGAGCAGTGACGTCAGCAAGAGGGAAAGTCATAGCGTTGAGGGCAGAGATACAGCCAGGTACTAGGCCATGTGAAAGATTTGAATTTTACTTTGATTGAGTTGGGAAATTGATGTTCCGATGCTTGAAGAGACATCAAATCCAAACCAATGGCAACTGACTCTTTACAATCTTCAATGAGTATGTATTTTTATACTCTTTCAAATTCACATTGAACTAAGCACCATGGAAGATAAAAGTCAAATGCGAGCCATGGGCTCTATTCTCAAGGAGCTTTCAGTCTCACTTGGGAGAAGAGTCATGTCCTGGGAAATATTTCCACAACACAGAAATGAGCATGTTTGATATATATTCCTGTTGCCCGTCAGATCCACGCTCTACCCTTCCATCCTACTCTGTACCGCAGGAAGCTTTAGAGACAGGATCAATGAGCTCCCTTGCCCACTGACTTCCAGTCGGATTTGACTGATGGAAGGTACTGACAAGAGACCAAAGGGCCCAAGGACAATGAGGTGGGACTATTTATCTCCCTGGCTCCCTCCATGATAGTTTGCCACAGATTGACTATGCTCTTTGACAGAAGACCTCAGTTCCTGTTGGGAAACCCTCTCCCAAGCTATAGCTACTCCCTTGGAGTTGTGGAAACCATCCAGCACCCTTGCCCCTTCACACCGAGAGGTAATAAAGGTTTCCTGCCCTGGCTAGCTCCTGTGTGCCTCGTTTTCCCCACTCGACTTTCCTTCACTCTACTCATACATAGTCCTTTAATTAAATTCTGATCGTGCTGTGTTTTTTCTGCCAGATCCTGACTGGTACAGAGGATGACGCATATCTCAGCACTGTGCAGTGTATGTAGGCTATGCTATCTGAATGTCATATAACTCCTGAGGGCTCGGAGAATCTGGGGTTGCTGGAGGAGTCAGAGCAGGATTCCTAGAGAAGGTAGGATTTGACCTGAGCCTCAGAAAATGGGCAGGCTTCTCCTAAGTAGAAGTAAAAGCACTCCACGCCAAGGGAGCAACGCAAGCGAGGGCGGAAAAGTGGGAATGAGCACTGTAGAAGGAGACCGGCCCTTGCTGTAGAGAAGGGGAACTCAGGAGGACTAGGAAACAATACCAGGAGAGCAGGGTGTGGTGCACCCAGATCACAGACGCAATGAAAACCTGAGAAAGGAGTTCACAGGTGGTGTGAATGGCAGCAAGGTGCCTCTGGGGATTTCTAAGTAGCAGTGGATCTGAGGAACTTGCTAAGCAGGGAATGTGCCTCATTTTGGCCGCAGGGTATTAGAAAGACTAGCGTGAAGAGACAAGCTCAGAGGTCATTTCCAGGGCTTGCTTAGGATGATGCTTAAGGGGACAGGGGCAGATACCATTCATTTTGATGCTTCCTCTGGAGCCCAAGAGAGGGTTTTTCAAGTAAGGAGAGGTCAGAAGTAATAGAAGAGCCAGATGGTTCCCTTTGCAACCTTTGGGTTTCAGAAGCACACACAATTCTTAAAGCTGTTTATCTAGGCATTTTATAATAAAGCTCATTAAAATGATCACCCAAAGTGAACTATAATTAAGAAATAACAGATCAGGGAAGTCTGAAATCTGAAAAGGTTCTTCATCACATCCTTTCCCAGTGATCTGTAGATAGAATTTATCAATTGCTCAGGGAGAAAAATGAGGTACGATGAGTAGCATTGTGTGTTCTGGGGCCTCTTTCAATAACCGATGTCTCATTTACAGAGAGTGTTGATATACTGGCTTCTGGCTGATGCTCTATATCCAGTGTTTAAATTGAAACTAAAGGGTACATGCCATTAAAAGAAAATGTAAAAATCTGAAAACTTCTTTTTAAAGAAGCATTATGAAGAGATACAGGAGAGGGACACTCAGGCACACAAATAGGATCTAGAATGACTCACTGTCCCGGTCCACTGGCGGTCCTGGGCACCGAGGTCCCGTGCACCTTGGGAGTACGAGCCATCCCTGCATCTTTGGGTGCTCTAGGTCCAAGCCTCTATGGACACAACTTTCATTCTCCCTTTGGATATAGGTCTGTTATAGAGAAAGTTCAGAATAATAAAAATTAGCCAAGAGATAATGATTATCTGTTGGGAAGATAATAAGAGATACGAAGAAGAGACTAAGAGATACGAAGAAGAGACTAAGAGAGGGAGTTTTTTAAATGCTCAGTTAAAAAAAAAAAGGATTGATTTTTGCAGAAAGAAAAAAAACAGTTTTCTTATGACCTAGAAGGGACAAAAATAAACTAGCAGGATAGGAAGAGCTATGCTTTTAAAGAAGGGCAAAAGATAAATAAATCATGGCAGAGGGATGGGTAAGCATGAAGAGCAAGAGAACGGGTATGGAAGAGAGTAAGAACAAGAAAGGAGGAGAGGGGAGAAACTTCACAGAAATTTTTATAAGGAAGAAGAGGGACATGATGAAATGTCTGAGGTGAGGCCAAGCATGAGGTAAAGGTGAGAAAACAGAGAAGGAAGCATGACTAGAATCCTCTATTCAAATTATTTTCCTGCAATCCACATTGTTACCCCTTTTCATCTGGAGCCTCCCTCATGCACTGCGTAACAAAGTTTCAGTCAGTGACAGACCACATACACAGCTAGTGGTCCCAGAGATTATAACGGAGCTGAAAAATTCCTATCACCTAGAAATGTCACAGCCATCATAAATGCGTAGCACAACGCATTACTCTTGTTTTGTGGGATGCTGGTATAAACAAACCTACTGTGCTTCCAGTTGTATAGAATTATAGAACATACAATCATGTACAATACGTAATATCCGATAACGATCACAGACAGCTAGGTTACTGGTTTATGCACTTACTATACTATTTATCATTATTTTAAAGTGTACATCTTCTACCTTATTAAAAAAGGAATTCCAGAAGAAGGCATTGTTATCATAGGAGACGACAGCTCCATGCATGTTATTGCCCCTGAAGACCTCTCATGCATGTTATTGCCCCTGAAGACCTTTCGGTGGGATGAGATGTGGAGGTGGAAGACAGTGATCTTGCCCCTCCTGTCCCTGTGTGTAGGCCTGGGGCTAATGTGTGTATTTGTGTCTTCGCTTTTAACAAAAAGTTTTTAAAAAGTAAAAAAAAAAATTAAAAATTTAAAAAATAGAAAAGCGCTTATAGAATAATGATGTAAAGAAAGAAAATACCTTTGTACAGCTATACAGTGCATTTGTATTTCAAGCTAAGTGTTAATACAAGAGTCAAAAAGGTAAAAAGAAATTAAAAGTTTAAAAAGTAAAAAAAGTTATAGAGCAACTTCCAGTCCCAAAAGCTCCATTCATGGTAAGTGCCCTATTCAGGTGTACCACTTTTTACCTTTTATGCTGTGTTTTCACTGTACCTTTTCTATGTTTAGGTACACAAATACTTACCACTGTGTTACAATTGCCTACAGTACTCAGGACAGCAACATGCTGTACAGGCTTGTAGCCTAGAGCAATAGGCTATACCGTATAGCCTAGGTGTGTAGCAGGCTATACCATCTAGGTTTGTATTGCTGCACTCCATGATGTTCGCACATCACAAAATCGCCTAACGACGTGTTTCTCAGAACATACCCTGTCATTAAGCGACGCATGCCTATATTTGTGTTCTCCCTCTCACTGGAGTTATTCCATTCCAGTCATCTGTTTTCCCTTCTCTCTCCTCTCATATCAGTGCTCTATTATCCTCTCCTCCTTACCTAATGCACAGTGAGTGAAAAAACCTGCCAAACATTTCATATCTGCTTTAGAGAAAGGAATTTCTCAATTGCTTTGTTCTTAAGCTATGCGCCAGGCTCTGTACTGTTTTGCCTGAACCATCTCCTCGAATTCTCACAACAACCCAGTGAGGCAGGTATGTCGTAATCCTGATTTTAAAGAAAGAGATGGCAGCTTTGAATGGTTAAGTGACTTGTTAGTAACTGGCAGTCAATGGATTTGGGTTCAGGGAAATCTGGTGCCAAAGCTGACTTACCTCCCAGAAAAGATCACATATATGCTGTGGGGGATGGGGGATGGGGGGCCCCTATCTTCCACTACCTGCCCAAACATCTTCATCTGGCCTGAAAGAGGCACCTTCAGCTTCTCTGGTGGTACTTCCGTACCCCGCAACTCCCGATGGCTAGGGAGTGGGAAGAAGGAGGACTCCCCTCAACAGCACTCTGGCCATCAGAGGCCCAACCCAAGCAGAATCTGAGGTCTCTCTCTCTTCTACTGTAGGCCTGTTTCCACGGTGCTGGTTCCCAACTTGCTCCTTATTTTGCCTTTCCTTATGTGCCTATCTCTTCTCTCTTTCTCTCCCCATCCCCACACCTTTTTCTTAGAGACAGTGTCTCACTCTGTCACCCAGGCTGGAGTGCAGTGGTGCAATCATAGCTCACTGCAACCTCAAACTCTTGCTCTCAAGTGATCCTCCTGTCTCTGCTTCCTGAGTAGCTAGGACTGCAGATGCATGCCATCATGCTTGGCTAATTTTTAAAAATTTTTTGTAAAGATGGGGGTCTTGCTGTGTTGCCCAGGTTGGTCTCAAATTCCTGGCCTCAAGAAATCCTCCTGCTTTAGCCTGCCAAAGTGCTGGGATTATAGGCATGAGCCACTGTGCCTAGCCTTTGCCTATCTTTTGAACAGAATTGCTTCCCTTTATTGAGCTATTAAGACAGCATCTGGGAAAAAAACAAAGTAAAACCCAGAGAATTTATGCAAAGAAATGCTCTATCAAGTCTGAGTGCTGGACTAGAAATACACATTTCTGATGTCATTCAGTCAAGCATGGTCATAATCATCAACAGGAATGCTGACTAATAATCTAACTCGATAGAGAAAGATGATCCAGGGCCAAGAAATTACTGTGTATTTCAGATCCTTGAAGCAAACAAAAAAGTATCTACAACATGGTATCAAGTGAGTTTTTCCTCTTTGAGAAATGACAAATCAACATCATTTTTAGATGAAAGCTTCCCTTTATGTAAAGCTGTTATGGGCTGAGAACATGGTTAGATCCCATGTTTAGTTTAGATGACTAAACACATAACTCAGTTATTCAATAAGAATAAAATAATACAATGACCTTCCAAAAAGAAATAATGTTCTCTAACCTGGTACTGCAATGGAAAAGAGAAAGACACTTCCTTCCTTTTTTTTTTTCTTTAATTAATAATAAAAAGTGTTTCACATGGAGCTGACAGCAAAAGGTGTCTAAAGGGACCATTTATGAAGAGTAAGCCAGGGGGAAACACTAATATCCTGAAATCCTGCAAGGTCTTACCAAGTGCCAAAGAAATCACTGAGTAAACACATGGCTAGCTGGCTCCTGCTCCGCAGCCCACAGCAGTGTGAGAGTTTCCTTGTTTGGGAGAAGGACCAAGTTTTCAAGGGTAGGTTTCGAACCCCAGGCTTACCACTTCTAACCCAATGTCAGCAAAGCTCCCCTAAAGTTCATAAAGTAAGATCTGCTGAATTTAAGGGTAAATGACGAAGATCTGTTCAGCAACTTCTCCTTGAGCCAAGCTTTTCCAAACTCACTTTTTCCTTCACAGCTCTCATGCGTCTTTTCCCTAGTCATTAAGAGTTTTCCTGAAAGGATTTGGGATTATCTATAAAATGGGGACGGGGGGTGAAGTTAACTAAAATTGTCCTTCAGGTCTCTAAATTCTAATAAGTTTTCTACTTTCATCTCAAGCAATAGATGACTTTTAAAAATTCCCTGGAAAACTTGAGGAAATTTTAATTTGTCACTAATGGGATCATATAAAAATAAGAACCCTACTCATCTTCTAAACCTAATCTTGAGAAAAGACTAAGCCAGAAAATGTAAATGCCTTTCCTACGTTTAATATACCATAATGTTGACTTTTTCAGAGGTCATTCAAATGGCAACATCAACCACCCAGAACACAGCTGAGGACCAGAGGAGACTTTTTAAAAGACTTCTGGATAAATACAACTGATGTCACAAAATTCGTGCATTGCAATCCATGCCTTTTTTTTTTTTTTTTTTTTTTTTATACAGAGTCTCAATCTTTTGCCCTGGCTAGAGTGCCGTGGCATCAGCCTAGCTCACAGCAACCTCGAACTCCTGGGCTCAAGAGATCCTCCTGCCTCAGCCTCCAGAGCAGCTGGGACTACAGGCATGCGCCACCATGCCCGGCTAATTTTTTCTCTCTATATATATTTTTAGTTGTCCAGATAATTTCTTTCTATTTTTAGTAGAGATGGGGTCTCTCTCTTGCTCAGGCTGGTCTCGAACTCCTGACCTTGAGCGATCCACTCACCTCGGCCTCCCAGAGTGCTAGGATTACAGGTGTGAGCCACCACACCCGGCCCATGCCTTTTATTAATAAAAGAATCATTCATCCTTTTGTTCAGAAACAATCCATAGCGTGGCACCAGGCCAGGTGACCTGAGTACAAATCGTGGTTCCCCTACTTACTAATGGTATGATCTTGGGCAAGTTTCTCAATCTCTTTGTGTCTCAGTTTTCTTATTTGTGAAATAGTATCTTCATTGTAGGGTTCAGATGAGGATTAAATAAGATTACCTATTTAAAATGCTCAGAAAAGAATTCAACACATAGGAAGTTCACAGGATGTATACGGTGTCATTACTTAATACACCCTTATAGTAAACTTAGAAATCTGGTTTCCCCGGCCACTGCATATTAAAATTAGCAAATCAAGAGAGGTGCAAATAAAAGATCCACTGATAATTCCCAGTAAGGAAAGAGAGAAATTATCAAAAGCAAGCAAAAGATCTAAAAAGCATAGCTGCTTTAAGCCATAGAGCATTGAAGCAAAATGCCCTGACCCTTCAACAACCCTAAGGTGTTTACGCAACGGTGGATGCGGTGAATAATCTCTTACAGGGATAAAGAAATAGTTCAATTTTGTTTTTATACTTACTCTGATTTGTGAAACAAGAAAAAGTACAGTAATTTCATAAATATTTTCATCAAAATATTTAAAAATCAGTCAGTTTGCTGCTTATAAAGAGTATGTTTCAGTTATATTGAAAATGTCATCTAGGAACAACACTCCTTCTTAGCATTTAACCTGTATCCTTAATGTGTCTGGGGTAGGTAGGACACCATGCAGAGACCTGTTGAGTAACTTTAACAGTGCATACATGTGTCAGCCTTTCAATATTGTAGAATATAAGTGAATTTGAAATGTCAAATCATAATATATATCACAGTCTGACACTGGAGTCACAAATCTACCTGAAGATGCTGCATTCATTTAAATTAGTATTTACTACATCTAAGATGTGTGCCTAACCCTGTGCCCGCCATTGCAAGGAAGCACAAACGATCTCAACAAGTCCATCAGCCCACTTGAGCAGTGAACACTGAACCCCACAATGCTTTTCTCCCTGGCTGCCACAGTGATGGGAAGGCTACATCTGAACACCCGCTCTAGGTGGAATTGACTGATGCCCTGACATCTCCAGTTCATCCTCTTTCCAGTCTTCAGGAGCTTCTGCCGTTGCTTCCTGGTAGTGCTGTCTGGACTCCCTGGCCCTGCTAGGAAAATAACAAGTCATTCTTCCCACCTTAGGCATTAGCTGATAAGGGTGTTAAGATATTACCCCACTCTAAGGATAATATCTATTCTCCCAATTGTTTTATAAGACAACAATGACGACCCCTCCTCCTCCAAATCTATAGGTATATGTGGAAGCGAAGCCACCACAGGCCAAAAAACTCTTAGGAAAATTCCCTGGAAGATAGAACTCTTCCCAGATCCCTCTCAAAGCACAGTGCCTGGACTAGGGTCCTGCTCAGGCTATCAGAATGAACCAACTTGAAACATTTCCCCAAATCTATCCAATCATACGGTACTCTTGCTTTTCAATGAAGATTTCTAGATAGAATGATGGAGAAAATGAGTTACTGGGAAAAACTATGAAGAATAGCCTTAGTTATCATGAAAATCTCTCCCTGCACTTGTTTGTTCCAATCAGAGACAGTCCTTTGCCATCGGCCTATATGATTTCTGAAGCCAAACATCTCTCAGAGAGATATTCCAGGAGAATCTTACAAAATGTCACCCTATTTTAGAAGCAGCAGAGCATAGCTCTACCTTATTCCACATCATATTTAGTTTAATGCAGACTAAACTTTGAGACTTACCCGAAAATAGTAACAAAAGTTGATAGCTTTCATTTTTAAAATCCTGAAAAGGTAAGAAATTATTTTTATCCTGTTATTATTTTGCTTTTACTCTTTTGCACTTGAATATTAGGACTTCCTATTGAAACAGAAACTTTAGGTCACACACACAAAAAAATGGTTTCTCCTGCGTAGGAGATATAATTGTCATGACTATGTAGGGATTTAAAGGCTCAGTTTAGTCAATAATTAAAACTGTTTGTATGCAAATGGCAAAGTTAGAAGTTGCAAAGTTAGAAATTACAGACTAGAAGCAGCCTGCAGATATGTTTTGTTTGGCTTACACAGTGCTTTCTGAAAATGTGAACTAAATGCCAACATTTAAAAATCAGGAGATTTCATGTAAATATCCAGATTTCTGGCTTTTCTGGAAATAAGGCAAAATCTGGCTGCACTGTGCTCCCCTCCCTCCCAATCCAGCGTGGCGATGAAGGATACCTCCCATCCCCCACCCAGCTCTCAACCCCACCAGCGCCCTGCAGGTCACCGCGGTCCCTACCACTTCCTGTTATTGTGTGTGTGCTAGGCTGGCTTTACTCATTGACATTACCTGCTTTTCTCCGGCAGACATTTGGGTTTTTAATCTCTACTATGAGTTTTGTATTTTCTGAAATTTTCTCGCTGTCGTTACCTTGTTGCTACAAATTTATCCTGACACTCCTACCCTTTTCATTTCTTATGTTGCATTTCTTGGTGCCACTGCCACAGCTAACAGCCGTCAATTGTGATTTGGGCATTCACGCTGAGGCCTTCCAAACTAGCGTTGTGCATAAATACATATCTGGCACATTGTTTTCCCTTGCGCTTGCAAATCAAACCGATTTATACTTAGTACCAAAGAATGTGAGGACTCTAAAACCACTGCCTATGTCAGAGCTAACTGCAGTGAAATCTGTCCTGCTTCGCCCTTCAGTGACCTATTGCAGCGACTGTAGACAGAGTTAGCTCTATTTTGGGACTCTTTTTATATATCATAAGCACACAAGTGATATTTTGTTACCAGTTTGCTTTTTCTGACAGCAGTGTTGAGGTTCTGAACTTCTTGTAGAAGTTCGTAAACATGTTTTGTATGAAGGAGCAGTTCAAATATGTCTCAGTACTACAGAAGCACTCGGCTGTGAGGAATATATTCAGGACACACGTGAGCCTTCAGGCAAGCTGCTTATTTAACATCACTGCTTAGATATCTGATAAATAAGGATCTCAAACTTAACATAGCTAATATTGAATGTCTGATTTCCATCTCCCTCTCTCCACACTTGTTTTTCCCAACATGTTTCTTATCTCAGCAAACGGCAACTCCAGGTCTTCCCTCCCTCAAGCCGAATGCCTTGGAGTCATTCTTGATTCTTCTCTTGTTCTTACACATCACATCCCATCCATCTACAAATCCTGTTGATTTTACACTCAAAAATATCAAAAATCCACCTACTTCTCACTGCTGCCATAAATATCACCACAATCAAAGACACCATTATCTCTCCCCTGAATCACAGAAATAGCCTCTTAACGGTAGCGATACTGATCTCTTTACAACTTAAGATCATATCACTCCTCTTTTCAAAACTGCCCGGTAGTTGTGACATCTTAACATTGTACAGAGTAAAAGCCAAAGTCTTTGGAGTAGCCAAAGCTCCTATATGACTTGCATGTTTCCCTCTACTTTTCTTACGTTATGTCTTGTTTCACCCTGCTTGTTCACTTCGCTGCAGCCACACTGGTCTTGTTACTGTTCCCCAAACACACACAACACGCCCCACCTCAGAGATTTTGCTCCTGTTGGTTCCTTTGCCTGGAATGCTCTTCCCGTAGAAAGCCCTTGCCTCCTTCAGGTCTTTGCTAAACGCTATGTAAAATTGCAGCCCTCCCTCTCAGACACTAGCTTTATTTTTTCCTTCCTACTTATCACCGTCTGACATTTTATGTGTTTTTACTCCCTTGTTTTCTCTTTGTCTCCCTCCATGACAATGTATGCTTCCTGAGCATGGGGACTTTTATCATTTTTCTTTTATTTAACTGTTGTTTTTCAGTACCCAGAACAGTGCCTGGGACGGTTAGTTTCTTGATAAAATATTTGATGAATGAATTAAGTAGAAATGCCATCAATTTAAACTTTTCTATTTTCAGAATTAAAATCTATAACGAAGAATGCATGCTTCCAACCATGACCATTTATATATATGATCTTCAAAAGGATAGAAGCCAGATAAAAAGATTTATTTCTTACATTCTACGGACATGACCCATGATTCTTGGTTTATCAAAGCTAAGCCTTATTCCTGAGTTCCAAATGTGGAATCTCTACATAAAGGAAAATTCACCATTTAAAGTTATGCCATACTGAGGCATAGAGGATTCACTTTGATATCATGATGACTCTGATCATTCTCATTAATTGCATCTAGGATTCCAAATGCTCCTTAAAGGTCCTTTGGAGAGGCATGTTTAGGCCACTGTGGCTGTTACACATGTTTCTTGGTCTGAGGTCTACTCTGCTAATTCAATGGCATCACTGACTGCTGCATTTGTTTTAACATTTTACCATGGATTATGATGTTACAAGTCTTAGGATTTTATTATTTACATATAGCCTGTTTCTTCTGAACGTGAAAAAAAATAAGACTACAGGAAAAAAACACGACAGAAAAGTCCGCTGCTTTAATAGAAACGATGAAAAAACAAAATGGACAATATATCAGCCACATTAGTGTTTCTGTTAGCTGTTGATTTCCTAGCACTCATTTAGACGTGAGCGTAGTCACCATTCATTGTGTGTACCATCAAAGAAGTTGCATTAAAATGGGATGTGATCAATTGTCCAACATGATTATTAATTCTGGAGTTGGCATTTGCCCATTTCGGGGAATTTTTTTCATGCTGACTTTTCTTTAAAGCATTGTGAGACAATTTACAAAGTGCTTAATTTACAAAGTACAATTTATGACAGTGTCATGTAGGCATTGTTCTACACGCAGTAACTTACTACAATGCCATGAAGCAGAGAATGTGATTATCTCCATTAACTGATGAGAACATTAAGGCAAAAAGAGGATAAATAACTTGCCTAAGATCACACACTTAGTTGCAGTACCTGCTTTGGACCCAGGTAGTCTGACTCTGGAGTTCATGTTCTTAACCACTGCAATAAAAAAATAATAATAATACAAAAACAGAACTCAAATAATTAAGGTATTTATAAAGTTTTATTCATAGATAGTAAAAAAGTTCTGCAGGAGGTATCAGATAAAGAAAACCTATCTCTTACCAAGTCAAAAGCACTGTTGTGAATTTGACAACCTTTGAACAGAGAGATCCAATCAAGAATGCAAAA
Source organism: Avahi laniger (assembly GCA_963575035.1). Classification (NCBI taxonomy): domain Eukaryota; kingdom Metazoa; phylum Chordata; class Mammalia; order Primates; family Indriidae; genus Avahi; species Avahi laniger. Next base: position 86,142 of record CAUYSK010122529.1, read on the forward strand.
ATATGACCACAAGCAATATAAACTCTTATGAAAATGTCTTTCATCTCCCTACAATCTCCAACTCTTTGATATGAAATCCCCTAACTGACTTGATATTGCGCAACATCAGAAAATGGTATAAGGGCATAGCAGGATATTCCGCCCAGAGATTTTTTTTTTTTTTTTTTTTTACTGAAACCAGTACAAGGACTCCAGTGACACCACTGGACATATGGAAACGTGTAGCACTCTTCACACCTCAGCTGCACCGATGGCAGTCGATGTCACCAATGACAGGATGATTATTATTCCCAGGCAGGAAAGGCCAAGAGCTCATAAAGAACATAGCTTCGCCTCTTCATAAATTCTAGTCACATGCATCAAACATTCTTTCAGAATACATATGAAGTTGCTTCTGCTGCACATTTATGAAGCAACAACAAAGTCTCCTGACATTAGAAGTTGTAAATGTATTCCTTTTTCTTCTCACTAAGCTTTTTGAATATTTTTTCCTTAGTATCCAATATAAACATATTGTAATTAACTTTGGAAAAACAAAACTCTTTGAATATGTCTTATTCATATGCTTAAAACACAGATTAGCAATATAGTTTTAAAAAATTTTCATAGCATACTGTTCTAATTTTCCCCAAAGCACAAAAGATGAGTGTTTTGCTTATTATAAGGGCTCATTTAATGCTTGTTAAATTGAACACACACCTTGAGAATCAGAGGACATAGTGCTCTTTCTAAGACGTAAATCTAGCCAGTTGCATCAGTATTTAAATCTTGTTATGGCTCTTACTACTCTGAGGATAAAGTTCAAATTCCTCAGCAGAGAGTTTAAGGTAAGCAAGAGTCCCATCATGCCAGATCTTTGAATGTGCCACCTCCTTCACCTGGAAGGCCTTCTGCACACTCTCCCCATGCTTCCTCTCACCTCTCAGGCTTTCCCGACCACCTCCTAGTAAGGTGGTTGGATGCTGTATTAGAGTTTTCCAAAGAAACAGAATCAATAGGGTATTTATATAGACGTAGAGAAAAACATTTATTATGAGATATTTGCTTATGTGATTACAGAAGCTGAGAAGTCTCATGATTTGCCATCTGCAAGCTGGAGGCGCAGGAAAGCCAGTGGTGTAGCTTCGGTCTGAACCCAAAGACCTGAAAACTGGGGAGCTGATTGTATGATTCCCGGTGCAAGTTCAAAGACCTGAGAGCCAGGAATACTGATGTCTAAGGGCAGAAGATGGATGTCCCAGCTCAAGCAGAAAGAGCAGATTTTCCCTTCCTCTGCCTTTTTGTTCTACTCAGTCCCTCAATAGATTGGATGGTGAGGGTAGATGTTCTTTCCTCATTCTACTGATTCAAATGTAATTTCTTTATGAAACACCCTACAAGACACATCCATAAATAACATTTTATTAACTACTTAAGCATTTCTTAACCGATCTATGACACAAGATTAACCATCACAAGCCCAAGCCTGTTAACTTGGAACCCATATGCATCTCCTTAAATTATACTTAATTTCTAAATAAAAAATAACAAGGTTATAATTCCATCTAACA
>CAUYSK010122532.1:0-15975 GCA_963575035.1 Avahi laniger
CCCGCTGCTCAGCGTAAACACAGCTGGAGTGCAGCGAAGGTCAATAACTTGCCCAAGGCCACACATCTGGTAAATAACAAAGCCTGGATTCGAACCAGGTGCTTCTATCCCCAAAGCTGTGGATTTGTCATTACAACAGATCAGATGGCGGCCACCATCTCGCTCCCTCCTGACCACTTTAGGTGTCACCTCCCGGCCAGGTTAAAGGGGCCAAGTTGTCCACTCTGATCTCCTCTAAGCACCAAGTTCAAGGCAGACCAGAGAGCTGCAGCTGGCCCTGACTCCGGGGCCACCCGCCAATGCCCCTGCACCTTCCTGTGCTCCAGCACACCCCTTATGTGACATCCCAGGCTGTGCAGGATGACCAGGCTGGGTGAGTCCCAAGCTGGGGACACCAAGTGTGCCTGAACAATTTGCTGATCACACACAGCTAGGACCAAGTTAATCTGTTTCATTAAGTGATATGTATAATGGTGATGACTGAACTGCCCAGTAATTAGGCTCAACCAGGAAGCAGCTCGTGGAATTGGCTGTAATTAGCATTTGTGCTACACAGGTGGGCAGGTGCGGCTGGGAAGAGGGAGTTGGAAGTGGGTGGGGCAGGAAGTTGGGGGCTCCTTGGATCCACGAACCCCACGCCAACCAACTCATGTGGATGATCCTATCTAAATCTCATGATAACCCCAGATATGGGCACTACTATCCCTTTTCTAAGGTGAGAAAACAGGCTCAGAGAGGTCCACTCACTTGTCCAAAGTCACACAGCCAGTAAATGACAGAGCCTGGGTTCGCAGAGGCTTGCCCATCTCCCTCTCAGCCTGGGCGATGTCCCAGAGGAACAGGAATAGGGCTGGCAGGCAGGAGACCCACGTTCTGGTCCCAGTTCGGACAATGCCTTACCCTGGGCCTCAGCAAGTCATTTCACCCCACCCCCGCCCCCAGAACACAAAGAGAAGGTATGTCCGCCAGCCTGGGAGTGGCCCAGAGTGTGGACTTGGGAGCCGGGCTCCTTGGATTCTAATCCTTGGGCAAGAAACTTCCCCCTCTGAGCCTCAGTGTTCTCATCTGTAAAATGGAGATAACAACAGCGTCTCCCTCAAAGTCTGGTGAGATTAAATGAGTAAAAGACTTAAAACAACGCCTGAATATTATTATCTTTTATGGGAAGAGAATGGGCTTTGCTGTCAGCTTTTTCATCTGTGGAATGGGGAGGTAGTTGCTGGATCAGAACAGTGATTTGCAAACATATTTTTTTTTTTTTTTGAGACAGAGTCTCACGTTGTTGCCCTGGCTAGAGTGAGTGCCATGGTGTCAGCCTAGCTCACAGCAACCTCAGACTCCTGGGCTCAAGGGATCCTACTGCCTCAGCCTCCCAAGTAGCTGGGACTACAGGCATGCGCCACCAAGCCCAGCTAATTTTTTCTATATATTTTTAGCTATTCAATTAATTTCTTTCTATTTTTGGTAGAGACGGGGTCTCGCTCTTGCTCAGGCTGGTCTCAAACTCCTGAGCTCAAACAATCCGCCCGCCTCGACCTCCCAGAGAGCTAGGATTACAGGCGTGAGCCACCGCGCCCGGCCTGCAAACATATTTTTTAAATCGCATAGAGTCCTTTATTTTAAAAACTTAACATGGTAACACAAAACCCAAAAGAGATGTAAGTGGAGCTGCCACTTCCACACTCAATGACTTCATCTCCTGAACCCCAGCCTAGCTCCCTCAGGGGATCCGAGGAACGCAGTCTGAAGATCACTCAATGACATCTCTCTCTGAGAACTGATGGCGCCCAGCTGAGATCACAGGTGGGGTGGATGCAGGAAGCCACGGCTGACCCGTGGGACACATGGGGGCCGTGGGACAGGCAGGGCCACGCTCGTGGGGAGGGCACTGCTGGCTGCTGCCATCCCAGCTGGACAACTGTCCCCCCCGCGAGGCAGCTGGGAGGCATGGGGAAGAGCACTGCATTTGGAGTCAGGCAGATGGCCTTGGGCTGGTCATGTCACCTCTCTGGGCCTCACCTTCCTCAGCTGTAAGATGGGAATGCTAACACCATTCTCGTCAGGTGTCCCTAGGACAAAACTGAATCACACGCGTGAAAAGGCTTTGCACCTGAAAGACTGCCCCAAATTAATATTTGTGTTTATTTCTGGTAGATTATTTTCCCTTCCTAAGAGCACAGACTCTGGAGCCAGACATGTAGGTTCAAGCCCTGACCCACCATGCACTGAGCGCCCGCGATGCGGGTACTGAGCCTGTTTCCTCCTGGGTAAAACGGTAGCACGAAGGGCTTAAGGCAGTGCCCGGTACACGGTATGTGCTAAGCGTTTGCTGCTCTTGGGTTTGGGGGCACAATACTAACGGCAAACTCACTCCCTAGTGCCTTGGCCAGCGTAGACTTAGGGGAAGAGGGTGCATGTCTCCTCCTGACCCTCTAAAGGCTTGCCGTTCAAAGCCGCAGTGAGGATGTTTGCGTTCTGAGCTCATGAATGGCTCAAGCTTTCCTGGGCTAGGTTTGGGACGTGTCTGTCCTTAAAAGGCCAATTCGACAGCCATTTCCTGGAGATTGTGTGACACCTATTTACCGAGCACCTATCATATGTCAGGCACTCACCACAACCCAGCATGATAGGGAGCACTGTCCCAATTTGACAGATGAGGAAGCCGAGGTTCAGACAGGTGACATGCCCACCCCAAGGCCAGACTGGCCCTCTACCAGACACGGGGTCTGGAGCCAGGCCCTGCCCTAATGTGGAGCTGCCAGAAGGCACATGGGGCCCAGGTACCGGCCCAAATCGCGTGCATGTGGCAGGCAGTGCATCCTCAGAGCAGCGAGACCCAGCTGGCGTTAGGTCTTACTCAGGAAAAAACCTGTCCCCAGGGGAACCAGCAGCCTGACAGGCTGAGCTCCCCAAACCCAGCTCCATGCCACCTCCTCCAGGAGGCCCTCTTTGGTCAGTCTTGCCACCTATCCGTGCTGTGGCCCAGGCCCCATTCCAAGCCCCTTGCTGTGCACCAGGTTGGTGCTAAACACTCTCTGTAGGTCACTCTTTTAATCCTGCCAATAACTTTCTGGCTCAGCGACCAGGGCAATCTCCACTCTGAACCTCGGCTATCTCACTGGTAAAATGGGTGACGGTGGCAGCGCATATCTCAAAAGTGGGTGTGAGCATGGAATTGGGAAAAACCAATAATAATGGCAAATGCTTACTTAGCACTTACTGCATTCTAGGCCCTGGCTCAGGGACTTGCAGATGTTGGGGGGGGGGGTCCTGGATGTGTCTGCCGGCCCCTCCCCACCACCCCTTCTCAGGCTCCAGAAATGATCACAGACCCGACATCTTTCCCCCAATTCCTGGCCCTGAGAATGTAGCCAGATGGAGCCCAAAGAGCACCAGCACAGGAGTCCAAGTCCCCTTGTGAGTCCTAGCTGTGTGCTCCTGGCCCACATAGTCCCCTTTGGAGGTGGGAGGTGACGATGGAAGTACAGCAGTGTTTTGCCTGGTGATCCTTATCTTCCCCTTCCCAGTCTTTCCCAAGTGATAGGCTTGTCCGGACCAATCACTGGGGGGCGGGGATGCTCCTGCCACTGGCTCCCCAGGCAGCAGCGGCCTGTCCTGGCCCTGGGCCCAGGCTGGCAGATTCTTCTATCCTCATCGCCCCGCTCTCTGCCACCTCCCAGGCCTGGCTCTCCCCCTCCAGGCTCCTGCCATTTCTGCCCCCACTTGCCTGGCGCTTCCTAACGCCTCTGATGGCTCCTCATCAACCAGGTTTCCACCCTTCCAGCCCGACCACTGGCTGCTCTCCCACGACTTCCTAAAACTGGGCTCCACGACCTGACAGCCAAGGTGCCGGGGCATGAAAACTGCCTGAGCCAGGGCAGTCCTAGGGGCCAAGGGACCTCTCGCTTGTTCAGGGAGGCGGCACCCTTGGTGGCTGGCAAAGCTGTCCCCCAAGTGGCATAACCATCCCAGCAGCTCCACTCCCTAAGGGGAATATGTGTAGTGGTTAGGAACACGGATTCTAGAACCAGACAGTCGGGGTTCAGATCTGCTCTGCCAGACACTCACTTCATAACCTTGGGCAAGTCACTAATCCTTCGCAATGGCTCAGCTCCCTCGTCTACAAAATACATCTATTAATAAATTGTTACCAGGATTAGATGGCTTAATTACAGAGAGCACTTAGAACAGGACCTGAAACAAAGAAAGCACTCAACAAATACCGGCTATCATTATTGCTAACATTCTGATTCGCTCAAGGCAGAACTCACAAACTGGCCATCCGCAGGTCAAATCTGGCCCACAGATGTGAATTATTTGGCCTGCTGTGTTAAAAACGTTTCTGAAATGCCAACGTTTTGGAGATTTTACATGAAAAATTAATATTTTCAACTTTCCTTTAAAAGAAAACAAAGAAGATTTGGCAATGCCGGGCCCACATCCTCACGCGGCAGGTGGGGCCGAGGAGCGGCCGCCCCCTTTGGACAGACCACAAGGCCCCAGGGCTCCACAGTGCACCCCTACTCCTGGCCTCCTCCTCACGGTGGCCCAGGGTCACTGCCACTTCTCACCATGCTGGTGCTGATTCTTCTTTAAAAAAAAAAAAAGAGAAGAGAGAAATACTTCTTGAATCTTCTTTCACTCAAAAGTGGGAAAACGATTTATGTGAAGCTTCCAAACAGGCAAAACTAACCTATGGCGACAGACATTAGAACAGTGGTTGCCTCTAAGAATGGGACTTACTGGAATGGGGTCTGAGGGAGTTTTCTGGGGGAAAGAGAACATTCTGGAAATGCCCTCTATCTTGAGTCCACTGTGGTTTCATGTGTGGTTACGTAAGTGTCAAAATTCATCACACCATTTGTGTCTGGCTTGTGCATTTTACTCTATGGAATGTCCACCTCAATAAGGAAAAAAAAGTGGAAAACCGAAAGATGGGTCAGGAGGATATCATGTTTCAAAGAACTGATTTTCAAGGGACTGAGCCCTTTGTGGTGTTCAACGCACTGCCAGTTGTGAAGAAGACACGCTGAAGATGTCCCCGGGCAATCAGCCTGGTCCCCTGCTCACATTTGCGTTTGAAATCTGCAGACTAAGGCTGTGCGCTGACTGATCTTCAAACGCCGGTACAGATCCACAGAAGCCGTTAGTCACAGCAGCTATTGAAATTAAAATTAAGTAAAAGGAAAAATTCAAGCCTCATTTGCACTAGCCACATCTCAAGTGCGCAGTAGCCACACGTGGTTAATGGACAGCACAGACAGACGTTTCCGTTATCACAGAAAGTTCTAGTAGAACAACGCTGGAGTACCCACTGTCTATAAAGCTGGACTAACTTCTGATCTGATTAACATCTGGATGCCCGGACAGGGCAGTCACCACGATCACTGCTGTGCGGTGCCTGACACACAGTAGGTACTCAGTAAATACGAGTCAAATGAATGAATGAAGGCAGAAGAAACAAACAGCAAGATCTGATTTGAATCCCAATTCTGGTCCTCACCAACTGTGGGGCCTCAGGCAAACCTCCTCTGAGTCTTAGTGTCCTCTGGGCGGAAGATGGCATGACAATCTGTCCATCACTCTCAGGACTGGACACACAAACCGATGTCCTCGGGGTGCTCAGAGCACCAGGGGCCAAGAAAAGGCCTCGGGAGAACTGATGTGTCAGCAGCCCCCACCCTGAAATTCTAGAACAGGAGGAAGGTATGGGAGCAGTGTGGGGCGTGGGGACGTTTCTGTTTGTGACAGGAAATGGGGGGGGGCGCGGTGGCAAAGACAGAGCAGGTTGGGCACCACTCTGCGGGCTTCGGAGGGAGGGCTGCTGAGCACAGGGAAAAATCCACGTGAGCCCCCATGCCTGGCAGCTGGAATTTGAGCTGCGGCAGCATCAGACACCCACAAACACTGCTGCGGTCAGGGTGGCAAGACAGAGAGCCACCTCGATCCCCAGACAGACCTCTCTACCCTGAGAGGCATGGACCCCCATCAAGGCAGGCCAGGACAGGGCCACCACATGGGCTGCTGGGAACAGATAGGGCTGGCCCAGGTCTGTGTGCCCAGCATCCATCCTTCTCCATACCCAGCCATCCAGAGCCTCTTAGGACCAGGGATGTCAGTGCCTGTCCATTCATTCATTCAGCGAATATTTATTGTGTACCTACTATGTGCCAGGAAATGAGCTCCATGGCATGAATACATCATTGAACAAGACAGAGTCTTTGCTGTCAGGGACTTGAATTGTAGCAAGGGAGAGAGACAATAAACAATGTTGCTAAGAGTAATAATAATACTAGCATCTAACATTCATTGAGTGCTCACTGTGTGCCAAATACTGTACGCTAAGTGCTTTTTAATGCATTTCTCGTTTAATCCTTATAAAAATAATATGTATTATTATGGATCCTATTTTGTAGGCAAGGAAACTGAGGCGCAGGGAAAGTTATAGCTAAGATCATCCAGCTCTAAGTAGTAGAAATTGGGATTTGAACCCAGGCAATTTGACTCCCTGACCCTAACCAGTACACTGATGGCATCTAGCGGAATGATTACCGTTACAAAGAAAGGGCCGCAGGGGGGTGTAGTAGAGAGCCTCTGGGGAGGAGTCAAGGAAGATCTCTGTGAGCAGGTGACCTGTAAACTGAAACCAGAACGGGGACGAGTCAGGGCACTTGGCAAGACCAAAGCCCCAGAGGCAGGACCCAGAGCAGTTTAAGGAGCAGAAGGGCAGTGTGGTTGGAGGGGGGTGAGCCCTGTCTGAGTTCCACCCTGGCCCCACACCATTCTACAGATGAACTGAGGCCGAGGGGGAGGAAGGCCCCTGAGTAAGCTGAGTCAGAGGCACAGCGAGAACTAGAAGCCAGGCCTCTGGACTCCCCACCCAGTGCTCCTTCCAAAGCCCTGCACACCACGCCACGAATGCTAAGGGCTTGGCAGTGGGGAATGAGCCACCTCTGGGAATGAGGATGACCAAGGTCAGCCAAGCAGTCCCTTGTCTGCCTGCACCAGACTCTCCCCTTCCTCTGGGTCCAGTGGGTCTCAGCTCCCGGGTCGCTTCCTGCTCATAACTCTTGTCCGTATCGCCCAAGCCTGGGCCGTGTAACGCCGGCCAACCGGCTTTAACATTTCACGCCAGGCTCATTCCCTTCAATTCGCTTTTGCTCTTCCCAGCAACTCGGAGGGTTCGGAGGTGGCATCTCCACAGCATGGATGGAAGAGAGATTTTGGAGTCGGACACATTTGGCTTAGCCGCTTAGCAGCTGTGTGATGCTGAGTGAGTCCTGTCACCTCTTGGAGCCTCAGTTTCCTCCCTCTCCAACTCCTCCCTCCCCTGCCTCCTTGCAAGGGTGTTGTAAGGATCAAAGGAAGCACCATGTGTAAAGCGCCAAGCATGGTGGCTAGTGCATAATAAGTGTTTCATAAAAGGCAGGTATTAAATATTATCAGTACTGTCACTGATGAGAGGATGTCAGCAGCACGGGGGCACCCAGGAGACATTTCCTTGCACCCCACAAGCCATTCTGGTCACTTATCCCCACCAGGTCTGGGGCTGGGGGTTCTTTGTGTCTCTAAGGAAAACAAGCAAGGGCTGGAAGTGGAAGCACTGTCTGGCCAGCCGAGACCAGATCTGCTGCGATGGCTCCGCCATGCCCACGCGAGCCTGCTGCTCCCGGGCGCTGGGCTCCAGACAGGAAATGGGAAGAGACAGATAAGCCTCTGTGGAAGGCAGCCAGGCACAGGGCAGGACTAGAAAGCCCCGCCTTGAGCATCCTAGTGGGGCAGAGATCTGGGCAGGACGGAAGAGAGGAGGAGCCTGGTTTACTGTTTTCCTGCTTCCCCAGTAGACCACATACCTTCTAGATGCCCCCAGAAGGTCTAGAACGGGGTCACCTCTCGAAACCTGCCTGCCTTGCTCTTGGCCTGGAACCAGGACCAAGCTGCTCCCACCCATGTGGGAACCGCCTGCCCTTGCCCTAGAGACATCGCCTATTTCTCTACCTCGAGACCTTTGCTTCCCCCACCTGAAAAACCATGTGCCCTGCTCTGCTCTCAGAAAAGGGCTAACCTTCTGAGGCTCAGCCTACGTGGCATTTCCTTTGCCCCCAGCAGAAGTGGCTCCTTTGTCAGAGCTTCAGTTTAACAAGCATTTTTCGAGGCTCTCGAGACTGGCTGCCCTCCTCTCTCATGTGCCCTGCCAGGGCGTAGCCACTGGGGGAGAATTGGAGGCCTTAGTCCCTAGCCCTGGCCCCAGAGGCCACCTGTATAGGACTCCCAGGGGCTGCCAGGATCCTCCCACACATGGAAAAGAACTCTCTCATTGGGGAAAAGTTCCTTCTCTGGAATTGGGGATAAGAGAAGGAAGGATGCCCAGTGGGAAGACGGGGACAAGGAGGCCTGAGGGACCTCTGGCGTGTGTTCCAAAAACGCTTCAGATCAGACAAGGCCAAAGACACAGGGCTCGTGAGGCCATCAAGATCCCTGGACATGGATGCAGGAAAACTGGCTATGTGACCTCGGGAAAGGCACTTGCTTTTGCTGAGCCCAACCTCCTCTCTGGTAAGACAGGGCTGGTACTCCCAATCTCTGCGAAAAGAAGGCGAAAGGCCTTGTCGCCTCCAGGGAGGCGCTGGAGCCTGGGCTGGGGCTGAGACCCCCAGGGCTCCATCTCAAAGCCATGGTTCAGAGCACCCTCCCCTTCCTGCTGGCCCAGGGCTGCCCCTGCTGGAAGCAGTTATAACTCCCCAGCGCTTGGCTATAAGCCAGAGCTTCTTAAAGTTACTGACCGCATGCTGAGGGCTTAGCTGGATTGGCCAGAAACCATCATTCACTGTTTTTGGAGATTATCGCAGCTTGCAGAAACGGCAGGGGACCTAGCAGGAACCTGGCGCTAGCTTGGGCTGGAGCTTGGGCTGGACCGGGAGCAGGACAGCACCCCACGTCCTCTGCAAGAATCCACAGGGCCCTCTCCCTTTCCCATCACTCAGGCATAGGGGGATTCCAGAGTTCTGGGGCCACATCCCAGGCATGGGCACTGCAGTCTTCTCCCCACCAGGCCATGAGATGGGAAGAACTCTGGGCTGGAGTTGGGGGATGGGCATGCCCCCCAGCAGTTAAGAACATGAACCCTGGAGCCAGACCTCTTGTGTTCAAATCCTGGCTCTGTCATTTACCAGAGTTAACATCTCTGTGCCTCTGTTTTCTCACGGTAAAATGGTGAAATAATAGTACCTACCCACTGGGTTGTTTGGAGGCTATAGCTAGTTTTTCAGAAAGTGCCTGGTACACAGTGAGTGCTGGGTTGGTTGGGCGAATGAATGGGTGAATGAATGAATGAGTCAATGCATCTGAGCGCTGCTCCGTGGCACATGAGGCCCTTCTGGACCTGCCCAGCCATCACCACCTGCCATTCCCCCGTGCAGGTCACGGTCATGTCCTTCCCACCAGCTCCCTTTGCCTGGCATACCCTTGCCACTGCTGTTTGTCCCAAGAACTCCTTTAACACACGGTTCAAATGCCACCTCCTCTGTGAAGCCTCCTCAGTCAGGACCCTCATGGTTGTAAGTGACAGAAACCAAATCCAACTGGATTTTGTGACAAAGCAAACATCTTGGCTTTCCTGAAAGGGAGGCAGGATGAGGCACCAGGCAGGAGCTGACCCAGGAGCTCAGGTGATGCTGTTGGATCCCTTTTCCCTACCACAATGATCCCACGCCTGCCTGCCCTTCGCGTGCCACCTTCACTCTCATCTGAGATCAGACATCCTTCACGCCTAGAGAGTTAGGCCAGGCTTACTTTGCAGAAGCTGAGAGCCCTAGAGAAAAGAAAGCTTCTCTCTCCCTGGGTTGAATTACAAAGTCCCAGGGAAGAACTCTGATTGGCCAGGTTGGGTTCATGTGTGACATGGTGGAGGTGTGGCCAGACACCGTGATTGGCAGCCCAACCACTACCAGAAGGAGATGGGGAGGAAGTTCCCAAAGGAAGGAGGCTGCTGTTAGCTGTAGCTTGACAACCTGTGCCCGCACCACCTCCCGACACCCCTATCCCTGCAAACTCTCCTTCCTCTGTGCTCCCACCATACTCTGCACATCCCTCCAGCAGATCCCACGGAGGTTCTGGGTGTGGCTCAGGCACTCGGGTATGGGTGGCTGTCATTGGACCACAGAGCCTTAAAGGGCCAAAACTCTGGTCATCTTGGCTCCCCTAGCACTCAGCTCTGCCCCCATCACAAACTGCTTTTGACAACTAAAGAGAAAGAGGGATCCCCCAAAGGGCCAACCAGGATGAAGCTCCCAGTCTAGGCTCTCCCAACCCTACCCTGCAGCCTCCTTCCTTTATACACAATCATCAAATCACCCTAAAAATATACTATTCACCCATCCTCAGGAGGCAGGAGATGGGACCCCAGGCCTGTGTCCCGTGGAGAAAGCTGGACCTATGTTCCAACCAGCTTCTTTCAGAGACGTACCCTACAATCTCGGACAACCAGGCTGGTGGTGAGGATGAAATGAGAGAAGGTAGATGACGTGCGTGGCACACAGTAGGGACCTGATGGCTGGGGGCTGCTGTTTTCGGAGTTGGGCTCCCTGGCCCTCTCAGGGCGACAGCTGGGTCTGGCTGGCTGCCCACACCGCAGGGCCAGGACGGTCACCACCCCAGCGCCTGCGCTCACCCAACGTGCAGGAATGTTCACGACGTCCGTCCACTCCTCCGTCCACCCGTCTATAAACTCAGCAGGCCCATCCCACACCGAGCACAGGCTTCCAGGGGGAGTGAGAAAAGGAGCGAACGGAAGCCCGGCTGACACCGTGTCGGTCTCACACGTCGTCCTCATGCTGCCGACAGGCAGAACACCACAGCGGGCAGGAGCGTGGTAGACACAGGACCCAGGCCACCTGCGCTCAAATCCCAGCTCTGCCTCCTGCTACCTGTCTGACTTGGGCAAGGGATGTGGCCTCTGTGCCTCAGTTTCCTTCTCAGCACAATGGAGATAATATTAATAATAGCACCACTTTCATGCAGAACTGTGAGAATGAAAATAGCTCAAATATGGAAAGTATTGCATTTTGAACATCGGCACTGCTATTTATCCGATTCTCTCATGCCTGGATAAGGTAAGTACTGTCATTGTCTCTTGTTTTGTAGATGATAAAACTGCAACTCAGAGAGGGGTAGTGACTCACTCGGATAACACAGCCAGGAAGTGACAGAGCAGGACTGGACATCAGGTCTGTCCGACTCCAAACCACTTGCTGTTTTCACTTTGCCCCTTTGCTCCCCATTATTCCCTCCCGGACTCTGAGCTCCTGCTGTGCCTGTCCCCACCTGCCACGATGCCACGGCCTCATGGGAGGCCAACTCCTCACATCCAGCCCCAGCCAGTCGGGGTGGACCTTCAGCCAAACCAGATGCTACTGAGCTGGTGTTACCTCGGTGACCAGGAATGTCTGCCTAAGGAAGCCCACCCCAGGCTCGGCTTCCCATCTGGTCCCCATTACGCACACACACTCCCCGCTACACATGTCATGCTTGCCTGGGGGGATGGAGGGAGCCCAGGAGGAAACGCCTGGCTGGGGAGGGGAGGACTAATTCCTGCTGACGGTGGGGAATGCTGACTGCATTAGCTCAGGAGGACGTGAGCTACCCTATCTGCAGTCTTGGCCGACCGTGGTCCTCAGGCGCAGAGCAGAGCTGGGGGTGGGGGGTGGGGAGAAGCAGGGACAGCAGGATGTGATGGGGATGGGGTGGGGGTTGGGAGGGTGAGCACCAGGCTGAGATCCATGGAACAAGCTGCTCCCCAAGTCTTGGAGTGGGAAGAGCAAAGGTTTGGGAGCAGACAGACCTTGCTGGAATCCCTGCCATTTACTGCTGTGTGTCCCTGGGCAAGTTGCCTTACCTACCTCTCTGAGCATGTGTCCTCATCTATGAAAGGGGACATGTGATCCTACCTCAGTGGGCTCGGGTGGGAGTTCAGGAGATAATGCATGAAAAGGCCATGGGGAATTCAAGCTCTGCATCCAAAGAGAGGCACTACGAGGTACCGACTGTGACACTGGATGCTTGAGTGACAGCACAGGGATGTCCCAGCTCAGGGAGAGAGAGCACGGGCAGCTGGAATGACCCTGAGGTTCAACCTGAGCCATGTGTGGCCGGGTCATGGACGTAGTGGCAATGATGACAATGTTGCGGCTGATAAACAGTAACAACAGCAGCAGCAAAAACCACTTCTGGAGCGACGACTTCATTCCAGGCCCTGTGCTAAGAACTTCACGTTTGTTTTCTGATTTAAACACTACAGCAACCCCATGTCAGAGAGATGTGGAATTGGAGGCACAGAGAGGTTAAGTAACCAGTCCAAGGTTGCACAGTTGGTGAGAGGATGAGATGAAATTTAAACCCAGGTCTACCTGATTTTTAGGCACTAGGGGACCCTGCAGAATGGAGTGGGAGTTCTGGGCAAGCGGCCCAGGCTAGGCCAGGGCGGCGTCCCTGCCTGGGACACTCACACACAGACATTCCCAATCCCCCTCCCGGGCCCCCAAACTCCTGGCTCTGCAGTCGTCAGCCAAAGCTCCTCCTCCTCCTCTGGGGCTTGGCCCAGTTCAACCCAGCTCAGGAGCCAATTCGCAACTGCACAATTAACAATTAGGAACAACTTTTCTTCTCTTCCAGGGGAGGGTTCAGCCCAAGCCCTGGTGACAGAGAAACAGCAGGGCTTCGGACAGAACCCAGAAAGTCTGTCCCCAGTCCCCTGCCAGGCTGGTGACCCCTTTCCTGCCCCAGGCCCGGCCAGGAAATCAGGGGTCAGGCAGCCACTCTCCCTGTCATCTTCCTTTCCCTTCTAAATGCTCCCCTCCTTCCCCAGGAAGACTTCCTGGCGGTCCTGGCCCACAACCTTCACGTGGTCCTCTGAGCCCAACACCACTGCTCCTTTGTCCTTTCAGCTGGCACCCGGGCCTGCGCCACCTCCACAGGTTCACGGATCTCTGCCTATTGTAGGCAACTTGCGTTTGTTTGTTGTTGTCATTGTTTTTGGGAGCAACACTGCGCTCAGCCCTCTGACTACCAAGTTTAGACCAGGACACACAGTTGTTTGACTTCCCTGGCTTCGAGGACTCCTATTTACCCTTCGAAACCCAGATCAAATGTCGTGTCCTCTATCAAGTCCTCCTCTGTGCCCTACTCTGCCCCATCTGTTTGTGCCTGTAGTGATCTGTATGTATCTCTAGTAGGTACCCTGCCCCTATGCTATAATTAATAGCTACTATCCAGGCACTGTGCTAAGATTGCTGTACTTATCAGTTCTAAATCTGCCAATAGCTCTATAAGAGAGTCAATATCCCCATTTAACAGAGGGAAATGACAAGGCTCAGAAAAGTTAAGAGATTTGCCTAAAGCCACACTGCTAGTAAGTGGCAGGCCTGTGACTTGAACCCAGGTCTGCTCATGTCCCAAGCAAATAATTCTTTGGTTGGGTCCAATTGCCTTCCCCGTCTGACTGCGTCTGAATCCTAAGCCTGGTATGGTCTCAACCTTTGCAGTTCCCCCATGGGTCCACTCTAGAGGTGAGATGTCATTCACCCCAACCCCTGGTAGCATCCCAGGCCAAAGGTAACCAACCAGCTGGCACCATCTTACTCTCACAGCCTCTAAGGACAACCTTGAAAGGCCTAAGTGCTTGTATCTAGGCAACCAGGCATTAGAAGCTGCTCCTGCTGCCCCCATGTTCCAGGGCTCTGCGAATCTACTCCCTCTGTCTACACGGCAGCTTCAGGAAAGAGCACAGGTTCTGCATGTAGTCAGCCATCTGGGGTGCTGGCCATGGGATCTTAGGAATTTCACCTGCCCGATGCCTTAGCCGGCTGACCTGGGAAATGGGAAGAACCCCTCTGGCAGCGGATTGAGGGAGGCCATGAAAACCAAGTACCTTCCACAGTGGCCAGCATCTGCCTGCTCATTTGGTGAATGGATATTTATTGCCCACCTACTATGTGCCAGACACTGTTCTTGGCTCTGTTCACAGCAGCAAGCAGAAGAGGGGAACACTCCTGTTCTTATGGAGTTTTCACTCTCAGACAGGGACCCCGACTTTGTTGTCCAATTCTCAGTGAGGAGTCCCGTGATGCCACAGGCTTACCTGATCCTACTCCTTAACACATATGACACAGACACTTCTTGGAAACCCTCCCGTGGTCACCAGGGGACGCGAACAAGGAGGCCAGCCAGATGTGACGGTCACCTCAGCCTGGCCGGCTCACACACAGCCATGTGCCAAAAAGTGGACCAGGGAGGGAAGATGCTCCCTGAGATGCTACCAGGGGGGTGTGTCTCAGCAGGGGGGAAGCTGGATTAGCGTCAGAACGAGGTCTGCGCCGGAAACGTGGCATCGGCAGAGGCGGATGCAAGCGAACATTGTCCAAGGAACGCTTTCCCAGGCTCCTCTTCCGGGAAAGCACGTTTTGTGAGCTTTCGATGCAGCTGGGTCTATATAATCTCCAGGGCTCAGTTTCCTCATCAGTCAAGTAAAAATAACAAACCAGACCAAGCAGGGCTCTTGTAGAGATGTGATAAGACGTTGCGAATAAACGGCCTGGCACATACTTGAAGCTCAACAGATGCTGGCTCCGTGCCACCTCCCCCTCTGTGCACCGGGGCACCCCCAGCACCGAGCTTGGCACCGGGAAGCACTGATTGCTGGTTCCCCGGTTTGTCTCGGTCCCCAGGTTTGTCTCGGTCCCCCACCAGGCCAAAAAGCAATGAGGATGTTTACATGGGCAGGTCAGGGCCCCCTGCCTGCTGGGGACAGTCTGAACAAACACACGTGGTCACACGGTCCTGCCGCCAGCTCCCGCACACCACTCGGCCCCCAGGCGGTGTTCGGTCCACGATGTCCCGCCTACTCCAGATCCTCTGTTCACGGAGCCTCCCCACGGATCCCGTGTGCGGTCTGCTGCATCCAGCTGGCGCCTTTGAGACACGCTAACCCCATCTCCAGACAAGGCGCACGGTGGGAGGGCCAGGCTTGGGCAGGCAGTAGCTGTGTCGGCTTTGACAGGTCACCTGACCTCTCAGAGGCTCAGTTTCCTCATTGATAAAATGGGGGTGCTGACAGACCAACCCCACAGAGAACTGGGACGATTAAGTGGGGTCATGTGATGAAGGCACTCAGCATCGTGCCTGGCTCATGGAAGGTGCTGGAGAAATAAGCTTTAAAAATTTTTTTTATTATTGTTTTTTTGGTACTTGAGAAGTTTGGCCAAGAAGTCAGTGAGCCCTGAGAGTCCATCCTAAAAATAAATAGAAAATTCCTGTCCAGATCGTGCCAAGCATTTTTCATGTGTTAGCAGCTCCGCACAGCAACCCCAGGAGACAGGGTGCATCATTATCCCCCATTTTCACAGATAGGGAACTGAGGCTCAGAGAGGTCAAATCGATTATATGGGGTCACACTGTCTCCCTATTAGGTGAGGAAGCATGCGCCAGCCCCAGAGTCTGCGCTTAACCTCCGCACTCACACAGGGTCCCATGGGAGCCTCACCTCTCTGTCTTCCCTCCCAGCCCGCCTTCATTCTGGGGAGGCCTCCTGAAGTCCCTGGCGTCCCCTGAGCCATGCAGGGCCTGGGAGCTGCCAGCAGCTGGGGACTCGGCTGTGTGGCCACCTCTGCCGCTTGCGTGGGTGTTGCCTCGATGGTGTGTGGGGCTCTTCCGTGGCCCTGGGTCTGAGCCTGCGGGATCCCGCTGCCGGGCCCCCTGGCTCAGGAAAGGGAAGGAGCTGGCTTTGACTCTGCACTGACCCCATGCCAGGCACCGCACAGATATCTTCCCACAAAACCTTACAGAGAGGCCGGGCGCGGTGGCTCACGCCTGTAATCCTAGCACTCTGGGAGGCCGAGGTGGGCGGATCGTTCTGAGCTCAGGAGTTCGAGACCAGCCTGAGCAAGAGCGAGACCCCGTCTCTACCAAAAATAGAAAGAAATT
>CAUYSK010122534.1:0-16916 GCA_963575035.1 Avahi laniger
AGTCCCAGCTACTTGGGAGGCTGAGACAGTAGGATTGCTGGAGCCCAGGAGTTTGAGGTTGCTGTGAGCTAGGCTGATGCCACAGCACTCGCCCCAGGCAAGAGAGTGAGACTCTGTCTCAAAAAAAAAAAAAAAAAAAACAACTCTATTGAGGTATAAGCAACCCACCTAAGCCTTTTTTCCCTGCTCTTTGAGAGTTTTCGTCTTTTGTCTTTGTTTATAGCCATCATACAGGTCACAAAGAAAAAGACTTCTCACCCAGCAAAAATCAGAATTTGACAGTCCCCCTTCTCTGTGGTTTCAGTTGCCTCTGGTCTGAGAATATTAAATGGAAAATTGCAGAAATCATTAAGCTTTAAGTTGTGTGCCATTCTGAGTAGTATGATGGAATCTCACTCTGTCCTACCTGGGCCGTCGATCATTCCTCTGTTAGTATATCCACACTGCTACCTGCTTTGGTATTGCAGTGCTTGTGTTCAAGTAACCCTTATTTTACTTACTAATAATGGCCCCAAAGCCCAAGAGTAGTGATGCTGACAGAAGTGAAAGTTCTTGACTTAAAGAAGAAAAAGTCATGCTCAGGTTGCTAAGGTCTATGGTAAGAAAGAATCTATCCGTGGAATTATGAACAGTGTAGTATAATTGTTCTATTTTATTACTACGGTTAATCTCTTAACTGTGCCCAATTCATATTATGGGTATGTATCTGTGGGAAAAAACATGGTGTGTGCAGGGTTCAGTACTATCCCCGGTTTCAGCTGTCCCCTGGGGGACTCGGAATGTATCCCCTGTGCATAAGAGGGGACTACTGTACGTGGGCACAGTACAAAGCAAACCTTGTCTCAGCCATTGTAAGTTGCTTAGTGAATTTGCTCTTACAAATAGGAAGTGGGTTTTACTTTGCCCTTAACTAGTAATAACTGCCAATAAACTTTTCAGTGAAGTATCTGTAGTGAGCCACGTGGTATTAAGACACTTTACACTAACTCTCTAATCTTCACCACATTGTAAAGTAGGGTTATTACCATCTCCATCTTGCACATGAGAAAACTTGTGAAGTAACATGTAGGGTTCACACAGCCTGAACTAAGGTCATGTAGCATTGGGGTACAATGGGACTTGGTAAACATTGATTTGGGGGAAAGTCTCCAGCTTGATCCCCAGGCCCCAAGCTTTGTGGGCCTCCAAGCCTTTGGTGACCAGGACTAGCCAGCTGGGTGGAGGGAGTGGCTAGAAGAGTGGAGTTTCCGGTATATCAAGTGGGTGATGGTTTGAGGGACAGGTGTCCAGGTGGAAGGGGTCAGGCAGCCAGTTAAGCACAGAGGTGTCAACTCAGGTGAGCAGTCCGGGTTGGAAAGGCCAGACATGGTAGCTTACACCTGTAATCCTAGCACTCTGGAAAGCCAAGGCAGGAGGATCGCTTGAGGTCAGGAGTTTTGAGACCAACCTCAGCAAGAGCAAGACCCTGTCTCTACTAAAAATAGAAATTAGCCAAAATTAATTTTTTCAATAATAATAAATTTTTAAAATAGAAGCCTGGGTTAGAGAGACAGGTTGAGGAGGAAGGCGGGGTACAGGAAGCTGCCTCCATTCCTACTGGGCACACCTGGGCCTGGTGTGTCCTTGCTGGTTACCTCCTGGCCCCCTGCCCATCTCCTGAGGAACTCTTGTCTTGGGGTGACCAGTCAGTTCCCTGCAGGGGGATGTACCTGCAGATGGGAAAGGACAGTACCTGAGTGGGAAAGGCATGTCTGAAGTGGTGCTCGGGACAGCAGACCCCCTCTTAGCTCTGCCTCTAGCATCCCCCTCATCATTCTGTTCTGGGCAGGATGGGGGAGGTTGGTGGCAGAAAGCAGGGAAGCCCAGACTCAGAAATGCCACCCCGCCGTCCCCGCCTGTTCCCCGCCCGTGTGTGTCAGAGCCCGGGATGAGAGGAAACTGTCGCCACTAGAGCAGCTTGTGTGGCTTTACCTAAGTCTTTGCCACTGGAAGAGGGGAAGCTGAGGCCTGGAAGTGGAAGGGCCTTGGCCAAGCTCCCAGCTTGGTGTGTGGGATGCCTCCTTCCCAGGCCTGGCCCACAGGAGGAAGGAGACGGCCCAACCCATCCCTCCGCGCAGCGAAGAAGGCAGAAAGGAAGAAGGAGGTAACCGGAAAAGCCTGCAGCACAGAAACTGATTTCCACCCTGGACCAGGAGATGGTGCTGTTCTCGCGCAGGTCCCTGCAGGTGTTGGCCACTGCCTTGCTGGAGTTTGGTTTTGGTTTATTTGTGTTTGTTTTAAAGGGGGAGGAGGAAAGGGATGGGTTATGAGATTGTAGGAACCTACCTCCTGGGAAGCCTTGGGTTTTGTCACTTCTTTCTGAACCTCACCCCAGGCCTGAACCTGCAGCCCGTTCCTGGGGCAGTGCCTGGGAGGGCCCTCAGGAGCCTCCAGCAGGAAAAGCCCCTAAAGGAACCCCGGATTTCCTCCAGGTCTTGGAGCTGTATGAAAGTGTGATTGAAAGATGTGGCCCACTGGGCACGGAGGTGCACAACTGTAGTCCCAGCTACTTTGGGGCTTGAGGCCAGGAGTTGAAGTCCAGCCTGGGTAATATAGTGAGACCCCATCTCTTAAAAAAAAAAAAAAAGTGCCCCTTCTCCTTTCTCTCAAGAGCACACAACTATCCCCATTATAGAATTGTACACCTCTTCACGGAGTTCTGGCCCCCAGGTTAAGACTTCCTGAGCAAGCCCCACTCTTCATTTTCAAGATAAGGAAACTGAGGCCCAGAGGAGACAACAGCTCCCCAGAATCTCAGTGTTGCACGAACACTAGCACCTGACTCTCATTCCCGTCTGCAATTTCCAGACGTGGGAGGGTGTGATTCAGAGTTGGGTGCAGCAGAGACACAGAGCACAGCTGCTCCCGTAGGGCCATGAGCTAGAGGAGGGGGGACAGGGGAGCTTGGCCTTCTTCCAGGGCTGTCCCTGCGGCTATGACAGGGGCAACCCCAGCCGGCTCCCTGCAAAGCACAGGGAGGGTGGAGGCATCTTCCTTGTGCTCCGCAGCAGATGCCCCCAGCCTACCCGAGCACTGGGGGGCTGGGGGGGTGGTTAGGATGGGGGGGTGTGGAGGCTGAAGGGGGTGGCACTAGCAAGACAGGTAGGGTTGCACAGAGGCTCACTGTGTGTTTTCCCCAGGCCTCCCTGTCTCTGGCTGCCAGACTCTGCCCTCTTTCAACGTCTCCCTGAAGCCCGGGGAACCTTTAGCCCACATGGTACCTGCCAGTTAAGCTCAGGCTGCGGTGGGGGATGAAGGGCATGCGTGGGTCAGAAACAACAGCGCCAAATGTGGGATGGCACCACCAGCGGGTTCCTGGGCATTTTCTCCCCCAGGCCAATGGTATTGCTGGTTCAGTCACCCCCAGAGTGGGCACAGAGAGGGGTAGAGGCTATAGTGGGGGCACCAGCTGTTCCCAAGGCTGGGAGCATTTTGTTGGTGGTTCAGCCACCCGAAAAAGCTGCAGTGTTCAGCAGTGCGACAAACAGGCTGGGGGGTGGTCTAGGCCAGCTGCCGGCTGGTGGCAGACACACGTGTGGTGTGCCGAAGGGGTGGCTGCAAGGCTCTCACTGTCTCCAGTGAAGTGGGGTCTTGATCCCTGGAGCCCCTGGACCAGCATCCTAGGGTGTCTCTGTCTCCATCTTATTGGTTTAAGGCATTGGGGGACCCAGGGTAGGACAGGGAAAGAGCTGAACCCCGAGGAAACTGGTTCTGGGACTGGTTTGATCACTGATTTGCTGTGTGAGCCTGGACAAGTCATTAGCCCATCCCAGGCCTCAGTTTCCCCATGTATAAAAGGGGCAGGCTTGAGCTGCATCATCTATAACCTTGGATATTCCACTGAACATCTCTGTGCCTCAGTCCCTCATCTGTGAAAAGGGGACACCAATTTCCCCACTGGGTCACTGAGAGGATTAAATAAAGTTAAGTTCCTGGCACGTTCCTTGGGCACCGTAAGTGCCTATTTATGAGAATTCCCCTGTCCTTAAGCCTCTAGACTGGGTGTGTGACCCCTTCTTCCACTCCCACCGCCAGGGATCTTAGGAAGGGGAGAGCTACCCTTCCCTGCTCCCCACACCTCCCACCTCTAGGGCCTTCCCTGGGTGAAAAGGCCCAACAAAAGCTCAGGGGAGGGGACTCACCTAGCCTACCTTGCTCAGGGGTGGGGGGCTGTAACCAGGATGGGCTGGAGGAGGGCCACCTGTCAGGAGGGTCCCCCCACCCGCATCCCCGCAGCCCGCCTCCCGCTCCCTCCCGCTCCCCTCTGCCTATAAATAGCAGAGGACGTGCTGGCCGTGGCTACGATGACGCAGCTGGGCAGGCGGAGGGGAAGGAGGCAGCTCTGCCAGAGCGGGTGGGCGGCGGGCACGGCTGCGGGAGGGGTGCGCCGCCGCCGGCCCCTTCGTGCCAGGCTCCTGATGACGGGCGCGATTGAGTCATCTCAGGGCCCCACAGTCCACGACGGTCCCCGCCGCCAGCGTTTCTGTCTAGGGCTCGGGGGCGGCAGGGGCGAGGCTGATCTCGGGTGGGTATTGAGCCCTCGTAGACCCCGGCACGGCTGGATCTCCGAGGGCACCTCTGGGTGGGCAAGAACGGTCCTGGCGCGGAAGTGTGTGCCCACCCCCACGCAACTCGGGTGCATCCAACCAGAAAGTGACCGCAGCCCCTCTCCCTCCAATGTCGCCAAATCTCCCCCTTTCCGCAGGTCCTTTCCAGTCATTCTCCCCAGATCCCACCCCTCTCAGGCTGCCTGGGTGGCAGGGGCCCCCTGCTGTGTCACCCCAGCACCAACACCCCTCCTGAGATCCACAAATTCTTCTGCCCTCAGTCTCATCCCATTAAGTACCCCAGGCGGCTTCCCTGCCTCCCCACCTCCCGCCCCTTTCCTTCCTCTACCCTAATCAGATGCACAGAGCAGACAGGCTGGGACAAGAAACATTTAATTAGGGGTCTGGGGGCTCAGCAATGCCCCAGCAGACCCGTCATGCAGCCTCATGTACAGTGGGCATTGGGCCCGCCCCTGGGATATTGCTGGGGGGGCCTCATGGCAGCAAACAGGGCAGTGTAACTTGAGCCCCCTCTGTGGGGGGGAAGTGGGGTAGGGGCCTTTGCGTAGGAGGATCTGTGTCCCTCTCAGTGCATGGAAGGGTGTGACTGTGCCCAGGATGGGCCTTGGCTGGCATGATCATTGTGTGTGCCCACTCACCCCCAAGGATGCCTACCCCCTCCTTTCCTGGTGGCCAAACAGAACATTCCACTTCCTTGTCTATCATCCACCCCCTCTTCTTCCCAGGGCTCTGTGTCCAGGACAAAGCAGCAGATACAGCCAGAAAGGAGCCCCTGCAGCAGCAGCCCTGTCCCCTGTACAGCCCGAAGAGAGGGTGTAAGGAAGGTCACCCTGAGGGTTGGGCTCCTAGAATGGCTTGGCCTTGGTGGCTTGGCTTGGTGAGGCCTGGGACAGGAGCTGACAATGACAGGCTCCCCTGGCTGGTTCCCACATGCCTGGGGGCTTTTGGAGTCCCCATGGTGAAATGGGCTTGTTGGGACCAGGCCCGGGCCAGTGTGTGCTCTCCACTGGGTTTCTGCACCCAGACTGCTCTCGGGTGCCCTTTTCTGGTGGACTAGGGTAGGGTGAGGCTGTTCTGTGATGATGGTTGTTTTCTTGAGGGGACAGTCTCTGATTTGTCACAGCCTCTGGGGACCTCAGCCCTCCCCTCCTCTGTCGGCCCAGGTTTCAAGTAATGGGAGAGATTCCTGCAGAACTTTCCTGAGAATTGACGGAGTGGCAGAGGTGGTGGGACCAGGAGGTGGACTCAGGACCCTCCCATGGCCCTGGATCCCCTCCCAGCCCAGGGTGGAGGGCTGAGGGACAGAGAGGGGTCCCCTCTCAAGGCCCCATTTGCAAAGGGGCAGACACACGGTCACACACACATAGACCCAAGCAGAGGCTCTGTGGGGAGGGAGGTGTGTCAGGCATGCAAAGGTGGTGTGTGGCAGGGGGAAGACTCTGGAAGAAGCAGCAGGGAAGTTCCCCAGGAACCGTCCCCAGGGCTGGACTCCACATGGCCATTGGTCTGGGGGTACCTGGGTGCTGGGCGGACCAGCCTGCAGCGTCCTCATGCCCTCTCACTTTCTCCTACCCCCACCCCACGTCCCAGAGGATCAACCCACTCAGGGCACCCCACCCAAGAAGTAACACCTTCCTCAGCATGAAGGCTCCTAAGCCTTGGTGAGTGGCACCTTGGAGAGAGGCAGAGGAGGAAGGGTGTGGACAAGGATGCCTGCTCCCCTCCCAGGCCAGAGGCAAGGGCCACGCATAGGCAGGGGTGGCATCTGGGTTCTCTTGGCTCCTCTCAGATCTCGGTCAGGGCATCGGCTGGCACCAGGCCCCGTTTCTTGCCGCTGCTGACGCGGATGAAGCCGTCAGCATCCTTGCTTCTGCCCACGCCCACACAGATCTGAGCCAGGGAGACACGGAGCTGAGGCCTGGCACTGCCTGCAGCCCTGGCCCTGAGTCCTGCTGGTGGCCCCCAGGGGACCCACTCCAGGGGATGATGGGACCAGTGTCAGATGAGGAGGGAGCCCTTCGCTGGGGTGATGGGAGCAGATCCCGTGACGGTACAGGGCTCCACAGCAAGACCAGGACATCAGCAGACACCCAGCAGCATGTCAGAGCTGACCTTGGAGATCCGAGGGTCTAATGCCCTGCCCCACCCCTATTTCACAGAGGAGGCAACAGAGGGAAAAGGACCTGCCCCAGGTTATGCAAAAAGCCAGAGCCAGCATTCCAACCTGAGCCTCTAGACTCCTAATCCAGTGCTCCCACCCTATCCCAAGCTGCCTCTAACGTCATTCAGCCCCCTGCTTCTGTTGCTCACCAGCCCAAATTCCCCAACTTCTAAGCTGCTTCCTCTCCTGCTGCCAGATCACAAGTATCCTCCACAGGGTACCCCTGTCCCTGCTGCCCATCTCCTGCGCCCACTCTCTCCAGCCTCTGCAGGGCCCAGGCGGGGCCCCCGGCACTCACCTGGTTCTCCTTGAGGCTCATGTAACCCTGTTCCTTGTTCCCGGAGAAGGGTTGGCAGCAGCGCCAAACATTCTCGCCTGGCCTCACCCGCTGCACAAAATTGGCTGGGAAGAAGCCAACCCGGTCTCCGATCTTGCCCTGGGGATGAGGTTGGCAATGAGCACAGCGCCGCCCCGCCTCCACCCCTCGCTGCTTTCTCTAGACCCAATTCCCACTCAGAGCCACTGCCATCATCCTCCAGATCGTGGGCTCTGAATTCCAGCCCCGGCCAGGTGGCTTCTGGGCCAGGAAGGGCATGAGGTGGGCAGAGGGACAAAACCGAGGCAGAACTGAGGGCGAGGCCCAAGGTTGGTCCTAGGCTGGGCTAGGGCTGGTGGCGGAGGAGTGGAGGCCACTTTGGGGCCCAGAGAGAAAGGGGAGCAGTGTCCATTGAGTGTGGGGGCTGCCAAGGTCCCTACTAGAGTCCCTCCACTTCCCCCCCAACCCCCAGCCCTCTCCCACCAATTCACCTTCCACCAGTCCTCGTTGGAGTCATCCACCAACAAGATCCGATCCCCAGGCCTGAGGAGGGGAGAACTGGGCTAGCATAAGGGGCAGGGGAGGGGCTGCCCCCCCATCCCAGCAGTCCCTGGGCACCTGGGTACTCTGCATGCCCCCCTCAGCTGGGAGAGGATTCTTGAAGCCCTGAGAGGACACTGTGTGATCACAGGCACAGCAGACACGCTCCAGGACAGCCCAGGCAGTGGGCAGGAGCAATGACATTAGCACGAGTTACTCCTAGACCCTAGGCAGCGCCGGCTCCTGCCTGGGCCCCGCAGCCTCCTGCGTGCAAGGAAAATGTTCCTGAAGGTCCTCCTCACGCTCGTGTTGCAAGGTCAAGGCAGAGTCCTGAGGCTGGAGCCAGGCGGCTGCCCAGTGGGGCCGGGTCACAGAGAGGACTTACTGCAGCGCCAGGTCGTTGTTCTCCTGGGGCAGAAACTTGTAGAGTGCGACGTAGGAGTACATAGGCCCCACGTCCTTCCTCAGGGGAGGCTGGGGGCGCTGCAGGAGGAGCTCCGGGTCAGTGATGGGAGGGCCGCACCCTCGCTCCCCCAAAATCCCCTTGCTCTGAGCATGTCTACCCTGGGGGGCTGGGAGCGGGGACACTGTGGGTCAATGACAGAGAGAAGTAAGCCCCTCCCACCTGCCATGTCCATCTGCCCCTAAGGGGACTGGGCCCGGCATGGGGAGGGGAGACACCCTCTGTTCACTGCACCCTGGAACTGCCTGGTCTCGGGGGCACAGGAGTGGGTGCAATAGGTGGGGGCTCAGTGGTGGGAGGGGCAGCACCCCTGCCTCTGTGCCCTCTTGCCTGGCTGTCCCTGGGAATGGAGGACAGTGAGGGAGCAGTGAACCCCCACTTGCCATGCTCTTCCCACCTATGGATCAGGGACGGGAGAAGCCACACCCTTTTCCCCCTGGCCTGGCAGGGCTCAGTGCCACACTCACCTGCTGTCCTGGGCTCTTCTCCTCTGGTCCTGGCCCTTCATTCTCGGCTGGGGCTGTGAATACTGGAGATGTGGGGTGGGCGGGGGGGCTGGCAGGGTGTGAGGCAGCAGGGAGAGCCCCCCACTGCACCCCACTCCCGCCCCTGCGGCCCCCCGCTCACCACTGTCTCCAGGCCCCTCCTCGGAGCTGCGGATGCTGCCCTCCCCATCCTCGGTCAGCTCATCCCGCTCACTCTGGGGACAAGGAGGGGAGGGCTCAGGCCCTGGACCCACTGTCATGCTCAGCAACCCCCCAGCTCCCTTTAGGTGCCCACCATACCAGGCTCCGTGTGGGAGACTCAGAGGTGCTGCTGAAGCTGGAGCGGTTCATCAGTGCCAGGGAGGTGCCATAGCGCAGGGTCTCGTAGACAGGGTCCACCTTGCCACTGGCCCCTGCTGAATGTCCACCCTCAAGGCCTGGCACCAGCTGACCCTGAAGTGCTGTATCTCCAGCCCCAGCCCAGCACGCCCCACGCTGAACCCCGCAATCTGCGCCCTCACCTGTCCCACCCAGGTCTTCCTCATCCCCGTGACAGCTCCGCGTACACCCAGGGCGCCCACGCAGAAACCTGGAGCATCCTTGACTCCCTGCTGTCCTCGCTGTCCACAGCCCCTCCAGCACCTGGTCCTACCTCCCGGACACCCCTAGAACCTGCCCACCTCTCTCCATCCCCACTGCCACCAGTCTGGCTCAAGCTACCAAACACAGTCTTGGCAACTGTCACAGCCTCCCAACTGGTGTCCCTGCTTCCACTCCAGCCTTGCCAATCCACACAGCAGCCAAAACGCTCTTGGAGAGACACACACATGGCCCTTAGACGATCCTAAAGTGGCTCCCCACGGCCTTGCGGCCACGGTCTCTTCACACCCTTCCTCCCGCTCCCTCAGCCCAGCCACTTTGCCCTTTCTCTGCCCCTGCCCCTGCCTGCCGCAGGCCTCCCCCTTTCCACGCTGGTCTTTCCAGATCCTCAGTGGACAAACTCCTCATCCTTGTGTTGCCAGAAGCCTTCCCTTCCCTGACTGCGGATGAGGGCCGTGCTCACTGCACACTCTGTCCTCTGGCCTGCTGCCTCGATCCAGGGGTGCACCCCAGTGGGGACTGACTGATGACCTGTGATGGGGGCCCGGCCGTTTCAGGTCTCCCCTTTACTGGACCATAAACTCCACCTTCTTCAGTGCTTTTCCCCAGAGTCTGGCACAGCGCCTGGCACTTAGCAGGTGCTCAATAAAGTGCTTATTGAAGGATGACGGAACGAATGAACAGATGAATCCTACATTCAGGACAGGGGCACCAAGAACTGGCAGTGCCAGTGTCCATCTGAGGCATGCATGGATTTCTCACCGCACCACAGGGGGGCAGGGGCGACAGGGGGACACTCACCAGTGGGTGGGGACTCTCTGCTTGTGGCACAGGCTGGTGGCGACTCATGCACCAGGAGCGGGGAGCTGAAGTTGCGGCGGAAGGAGGTGGACTATAGCAAAAGGGGACAGAGAGAGGGCACGAGGAGGTCACAGCCCATCAAGAATTTGGCCCTCCCCCAGCCCAGGGACACCTCGCAGGAGGAACCAGCCAAGGGTATCCTTCCCCCACTCGACAGTCCCGGGGGCACTCCGGACCAGCCGTCTCTGCCTGGCCGCCCGCTCACCGTCTTGCCCGGGCATTGCTGGTGGGAGATCTCCTCAGAGCACCAGAGGTGGACGCTGACTTTGCATGTCTTGCATCGCAAGCCCTGCTTGGAGTTTCCTAGGAAGGATTTGGGTTCAGCAAGAGAGGCTATTCCATGGGCACGGAGCAAGGGAGGCAGGCGAGGGCATGCGGGGAGAGCAGGGGTTGGGTACGGTCATGCCAGCCTTGGGCCTAGCACCTACCCTTCATGCAGTCAGGGTGAGAGGTGGCACTGAAGCCGGACACGTTAGTAAGCACAGCCGCGACGCTGGGTGCACACCCACCCCCACGGTGCTCACTTGTCTGCCCAGGGTGAGAGGCGTAGTTAGTGCTGGAGGCCCTGAACAGCAGGAGCCCAGTACCGGGCAGTCTTATGGGCCCATCCCCAACGCCCTCCCTGCGCTCCCCTTGCCCAGCCCAGGGCCCGGGCACCTACCCACGATGAACTGTCGGCACAGCTCACAAGGGCTGGCTCGCTTGAAGACATGTTCCTGGAAGCTGTGCAGCCTCACTGGTTTGAGTGGTGCCAGGGGGCGTGGGACTGGGCACGGGGAGGGGGCTGGGGTGGGGAGGCCCCCGTCCGTGGATGCAGGTGGCGGGGAGGGAGGGGGCAGTGGGGTTGGGGGCGTCAGCAGCACCTCGGTGGGGCACTTGAGCTCAGAGTTCGAGCGAAGGAAGAAGTTCTCCACACTCTTACTTCGGAAGATGGTCTTGAGCGAGAGCGAGCGCTTGAATCGCTGGAGCTGAGAGAAGAGGGAGCTGTGAGTGGGGGCCGAAGGGGGCTGGCCCACAGTGGGCTCCCCTTCGGGATGTGTCTGGCAGCAGCGTGGGGCCGAGGCTCAGAGATGAGATGGAGCACTGAGAGGCTCTTGAGCTCTCAGATGCCTACAGGAGCCATGCGCGTAACCTCCACGAAGAAAGGAATTCTGTTCAAGACCAGCCTGGGCAACATAGCAACACCCCATTTCTACAAAAAATAAAAAAATTAGCCAGGTATGGTGGTGTGCATCTGTAGTCCCAGCTCCTCGGGAGGCTGAGGCAGGAGGATTGCTTGAGCCCAGGAATTGGAGGCTGCAGTGAGCTATGATTGTGCCACTGCACTCCAGCCTGGATGACAGAGTGAGACCCTATCTCTAAAAAACAAAAATTAAAAAAAAAAAAAGGAATTCTGGCAGGGCAGGCAGCAGCCAGGAGTTGTGGGGACTGTGGCAAACTGGTGGCCTGGCCGGGGAGGAGCAGCTGATGTCTCCTTGAGCCAACTGAGACCAGTCTATAAGGCCAGCCCGGTGTTGCTAGGTTTTCCAATTGTTCAAAGGAAATCTAGGCCCAACGCTTGGTGGCTCACACCTGCAATCCTAGCAATTTGGGAGGCTGAGGTGGGAGGATCACCTTGAGGCCAGGAGTTTGAAGCCAGCCTAAGCAGGAGGGTAGACCCCCTCTCTACTAAAAATAGAAAAATTAGCCTGGTGTGGTGGCACAGGCCTATAATCCCAGCTACTCGGGAGGCTGGGGCAGGAGGATCTCTTGAACCCAGGAGTTGATAGGCTACAGTGAGCAATGATGATGCCACTGCACTCTAGCCCGGAGTACAGAGCGAGACTCTGTCTCAACAACGAAAAGAAAAATCTAGACTTTTATGTGAAATGGCATAGAAATAAATTTAAGAGTTTTTATTTCCTTTTTCTTTGCAGAAATGGTAATGTACTATTTTTCCTACACCTTGCTTTTTTCACTTAACAGTAAATCTTGGAAATCATTCCATACCAACACATAAAGTTTCATCATTCTCTTTTATGGCTGCAAAGTATTTCATTGTATGGGTGTACCATTTACCCAAGTTAAGAAAAAAAATAACATTTTGCAGCCAAGCAAAACACACCAGGTCCTTAGTTTTCCACCCGTGTTCTCGAACGGGCTGAGAGGGTGTGGGGCGTGGTCACGCTGGACCCTCGTCCTCGGGGCTGATTCTCCCTCCAAAACACCTCTCCAGCCCCTTCCCTGCAGTCACCGCATCACCGCCACAGCCCTGCCTTGGTTCAGGCCCCGATGCCCCCAGCCTGGTTCGGGGCCACAGCTCCTTGCCCCGCCATGCCCTCCACCAGGCCTGTCACCACCTGCCCTTCATATAGCTGCCAGGGAGGTGAGCCCTGACCCTGCTAAAAACCTTCCACGGCTCCTTAGGACACAGTCCAAGGCCCTGTCCCAGCCATGAGACTCCCTGCAACTTGGCCACACCTGTCCTCCCAACGCCGACTTTCCTCCCACAGCCCAAATAGGAGGATTCTCGGATTCATCCATGCTTTTATGCCTCTGGGCTTTTGACGTGCTCATGCTCTTCTCTGCCTTGCCCAGTTGATACCCCGGTTATCCTGCCAATATCCTTCCTGCGGCACCTCCTCCTCTGGGAAGCTGTCGCTTTTCCTCCAGAAGTCCATCCCATGGACCCCCACTCCTCTGGTGCCCGCTGCACCCAGCCTCAATTGGCACCACAGCCCCAGTCAGGTACTGGTGTCATTCACTTCTCACTCCCCCAGGAGACTCTGAGCCTCCTGGGGGTGGACATGGTCTCTTCGAATCCCCACACCGGGCCTCAATGCACAGTAGGTGCTCAGTCAACGAGCCTCAGGCGAGTAAGTGGCTGGACTCCTACCTGGAGCCCATGTTCTGGGGCACAGGGTTGGCCCTGCAGTGATGCCACAGCTGTTTCCACCGCTCGCCCAAACACACCCTATTGAATCTGCCTGCAGAAAGTTCTGGAAACCTCTCTACCCAGGGCCTTGCACCTCTCCCTTCCCGTTGAGAGCTGTCTTACCCCTGCCCACTCCTTTCTACCAGTGATAGAAAAAGGGGGCCACGGGCCAGGCTCCAGGCAGAGACTTGGCCAGGGCTCCCAGCTGGCATGCCGGGCAGCCTGTGTGCCAGGGCTGCCTGCATGGCAACTGTGCCAAGGGAATGGGAGTGGTGGCCCCTCCAGCCTCCAGGAGGCCAGCAGGCAGCAAGACAGAGGGGGAAGCAGAGATGGGGATGTTTGGGCACCCAGCAGGCTCTGGTGTGCCAGCTGGGAGGCCAGAGCCCCGGGGTGGCTGGCGGCTGACTTGTTCGGCTCCTTCCAGACTCAACTTCCTGGACAGCGCTGTGGGCTTCTTTGTGTAGCTGTGAGGATGTGAGGAGCATGGCCCCCAGGCCGGGGTGCCTGGGCATGGGAGCAGAGATGGAGGGCTGGAGAGACAATTAATTAGAATACAAATACCAGCCAGGGTCAAGCTGTGGGCCATCCAGGGCCCAGCGTGGCTCTAATGGGCCCCAAGAGGCAGGTGAACCGCCCACTGTTCTGCCCAGGGACCTGGGCACAGAGCACATGGGGTCTCTGTGGGGATGTGCTGGGCGTGGGGGCAAAACGAAACCAGCTGCCTGATGGCAAATCACTTCGCTTCCTCTTTCTGAGCTTCAGTTTTCCCACATCCAAGAGGGAAGGGGCAAGACTGGATGATCTCTCAGTCATACAAGGTTCTAGGGTCCACCCCCCTAAAAAACCCCCCTAAAATCCAGAAACTTATCAACAAGAGGCTGTCATTGTCAGAGAATTGGAACTGAGCTAGCATTTTAGATGCAGCATCTCATTAAGCCTGACGCTACCCTCTGGGGTGGTGAGGATTTTTGTCCCACTTTTCAGATGAGAAACCCAGGGTCATAGGTTAAATCCCTTACCCAGGAGCCAGCTGGTATGGAGCAGAGCCAGGACTTGAACCAGTGGCTCTGGCTGCTGCGCCCAATGGACCAGGAACATCCTGATGCCCAGGGCCCTCACCCCTGCCCCTCAGCCGTGCCACGGCCAGTCCGCCAGGAATTCCAGTCACAGAATTCAGGTTAGAAGGGACCTGAAATACTGGCTTTCTGGAGCAGTCCCCACCCCATTGCCCCATGATGCCTGGCCACATGCCTGTGAATTGCTGTCTGACTCCCTTGGTCAGCCCCTGCCCTGCGATGGGAAGCACACCCTCTCTTGGGACAGTCATTCCATCTTTGGGCAGCTGCAATCGCTGGAAAGTGCTTCCCTATATAGAGCTGAAACCCGCCTCCCTGTGGTTTTTGCCTATCGGCCCTTGTTCCTCCTTTGGCTCCAGAGAGGGCCACTCCCTCTCATACACATCAGCCCTTCCAATATTTGAAGACATCAATCACGTTCCCCCTACCCCCAAGGCCATTATTTCCATATTAATCCTCATGAGATGAGATTTCAAGTCTCTCCAAGGCTGTGCCCTTTCCTGGTACCCCCCAGTCTCAGTGCCAAGAGCCACCTCTGCAGGGTACCAGAGGCCTCTGGAACAGAATGTTCCCCAGCACCAGGGCAGCCCCGATTCTGTCTGCCAACTTCCTGGCTCAGCTGTGGGCCCCAGATCCCAGCAGGGTGGACAAGTGGGAAGGAATAACATGCCACCTGGGGTAGTTGGCAGATGTCAAGGGCTGTGGCTACAGGGCAGGATTGGGGCATCTCTGCCAAATGGCTTGTTGCCCGCCCACTCCAGAGACATCTGGCTTGGCTCCCCAAACCTCATCTGGGCTCCACCAGGCCAGGTATTCCTGCTCCTGGACTCCTAGTTCCCAGAAAGGACCTTTTCCCGTGTCCCCACCAGTTATCTTTCTGGTGCCCCCACGTCCCCGGGACTGATTTCCTGGCATGGGGAGAAGCTGCCATGTACCCTGGCAAGTTGTCCAGCTTGGAGCTTATTCTCTCCCAATGCACCCGGAGCTCATCTGGCTTGGAGCCTGGGCCACCAGGTCTGTTCTCTGAACCCCCTCCCAGAGACAGGGCCCACTTGCTTGTTTCCTCCCCACACCCTGGAGCCTCCGTCTTTCCTCAGTTCCCCGCAGCATCTCCTGAAAGGGCGCTAGGCAGCTGGCAGTGGGTGGTGGTGGACATGGCGCAAGCTGACTCAGATGGCAGAGCTGGCATGGCAGGGTCCTCCCAGAGATGGCACCAAAGGGGGTGATGGGCAGGTCCTATGTGGTAGGATGGGATAGGGACCCAGAGAGAAGGGGGACCCATTAGGAAGGTCACTGAGTAGCTTGGGTACAGGGCTGAGACTCAGCCTTGGGATAAGCAGGAGGCTGGACTCTGAGGCTGGCAAGAAATGCCCAAGGGGCACCAAACTCTGATGAATAAGCCTGGAATGCTGGCTTCACTGTCTGATGAGCACCGCGCCCTCTGCTGTACCTGCCTCACGCTGAGCTGGGAGGCAGCAATCAACCCTTCCTCTTCCATCTCCCTCATTCCTACAGTCTGGGAACACAGTTTCTTTGGGCCATGTTGAGGTGTGGAAATGGAAGGAGGCTGGCAAGGGAAGGGCCCCGAGTTCTCTCTTTCCCGGCTCTTTCTGCTGGATGTCCCCAACCCAACTCACAGTCAGTCTGTGTTTTTATTCCTGAGTCCTTCACAGGGTGAAGACGGGGGAAGGGGCAGGGCTGCAACTGGCCTGGCACTGAGGGGCCAGGTCAGGTGTGAAATCCCTCTTCTTCCCTGGCATTTGGATCTCTCCGGCTCAGACTGGGGATGACGACATTGGAGGGCTCTTGGGCTGGGAGGAGGGAGGTACAGACCTGCTGGCCTTGACCTCCTCCTCCCCACACAGCTGAGCTTGCAGCCTGCTGGATTGCTGAGGCAGCACTGCCCAGAGCGCCTGCCTTCCAAGCTCCCCAGGAGGTGGCTGGAGTAGACAGGCCTTGGTGTGGGAAGCAGGGTGGGGCATGGGAGGCACCCAAGCCCCTGAGAAGCAAGGAGGGGGACTGTGTATGTCCACTGGGGTGAGTAGAGGGCAACTGAGAAGTCAGGGGCAGTGGAACTCAGGAGGCTCAGTTCCTAGGACTCTCTGCTTGACAGAAGCTGTCGCAAATATTCCAAGCAATATCCTCCAATCCCAACACCTTACTCCTTTCCCAGGAGAAACCTGGCTGTCTAAGGGGGAGTTAACTCTGGTCTGAGAGGCCAGGGTCTCATTTTCGGAAGCGGACAGGAGAAGGTAAAGTATGCATCTGAAGACTTGGACATGGAGGCCTGCAGGGTCCCCTCGTTCAGGGATGGGGAGCTATCTGGGCTGCCTCAGCCAGCTCTAGTCTGGCCCTACTCATCTCCCCCTGGACACTCCCTTGATGACCCTGACCTTCAGTTAACCTCAGATCCTGAAAGGTGGTCAAGATGGAATGAGGAGGAAGATGGACAGTGGGAAGAGCTATAGAGAGCTAGCCATATCAGGGAGCCCAAGACCCACTTATTTCTGGTCCTCACTGCCCCCCTTCTCTGTGTAACGGGAGCAGGATGGGAACAAAAATACCAGAGTGGAGAGGAGAGGGAAGGAGGTCTTGGTCTGAAGTCTGAAGAAGGGGGAGGGAGCACCCTTGCGACAGCCCCTTCTGCCCCTTCCCCGGCCTGCTCTAGCTGCTCCCGCAGAACTTCTCCGCGCGGGTCAGTCGCCAGCACCTGGAACTTGGGGAGGGAGCAGACAGATTAGAGGTGGGGGGTAGAATGTGAGCGACGGCAGCCGGGGGGGGGGGGGGGGGCCGCGGGGGCGGGGGGGGGGGGGGGGGGGGGGGGGGGCGGCACACGCGAGGGTGAAAGATAGAATAATAAGAGCGCACCAAAAAAGAAACAATAAAAGAATAA
>CAUYSK010122536.1:0-18470 GCA_963575035.1 Avahi laniger
TAAATATCTATCTATCATCCATCTACCTACCTATCTATCCCCAAACACTTTTATCTGTCTTTCATACACACAGGCCCACGTGTTTCATACTCCTTTTCTGATCCACCCATTATTTATAAAGATTGCTCTTTTTTTTTTGGAGACAGAGTCTCGCTTTGTTGCCCAGGCTAGAGTGCCGTGATGTCAGCCTAGCTCACAACAACCTCAATCTCCTGGGCTCAAATGATCCTTCTGCCTCAGCCTCCCAAGTAGCTAGGACTACAGACACGTGCCACCACACCCAGCTAATTTTTTTTTTTGTTTGTTTGTTTGTTTCTATTTTCAGTTGACTGGCTGATTTTTTTTCTATTTTTAGTAGAGACAGAGTCTTGCTCTTGCTCAGGCTGGTCTCAAACTCCTGACCTCAAGCAACCCTCCTGACTCAGCCTCCCAGAGTGCTAGGATTTCAGGCATGAGCCACTGTGCCTGGCCTAAAGATTGCTCTTTTTATAGTTAAAATATTCTCACTTACCAATCAGTACAGCCTCTCATAGGCTGTGTCGTCCAGTGTGGTCACAGCACGTTTGGCGAATGACCTCTTTGTCGTTGCTCTAACAAGACCTAGTAGCTTTGCACCCGTCAATTTCACCTACAGGCTTTATTATTTACACTTAGTTATATGCTCTTAATTTATAGTATTTTATTCCTCAGCAGGCTTCTATCATGACATTTACTTCATTATCAGTATATACTCTCATTTCACGTAATCATATACTGCCTTAGGCTTTTCTCCCTCAGTGATTCTGCAATCCATTTGGCTTAACTTCTAAGACGTTAAAGGGCAATAACACTTTCCCAAAAGTTAAGGTGGTGAAGAATGAAAAAAGAATATTTTCTCCTGATTTCCACTTTCCTAATTCCCCAGAAAAGCACTATTCCATACAAACTATTAGCAGTTTTCTTTAGTCTCTGGAAATAATGTTTATTTCTGCAGTTTTTGTTATATTGTTCCAGCTTGTGGGTTGGGATTGTAATTCTTAGAATGGTGATATCTTTATTAAAAGGAAGTTCTTGAAACTACTGAATGGAGAGCTCATTATTACCTTCTCCTACTTCCAACCAATAAAAGATGCATGGCATGAAGTCACTGCGGGCTTACGCTGTGTGGCATTTGTTTTCTGGAGATAAAACAAAGAAAACAAAAACGTTCTGAAACAAAACTAACCAGTAGGCATGCTGCAAAAGGGATTTAGCTGTATGAACTACACTTCCAGTGGTGGGGGCAAAATGATGAAAATGAGAAAAATGGAAAGAGAGTTCCCGCTACCATCTATAGGGAAGAAAAAAAATTCTGTCAAAGAAAGAGGCTCTGAGGATGGATGATCAAAGAAACCAGCCACAACCAACTGCAACACACTATTCCATCAGAGAGAAATCAGCCTGGAAAGGCCCAGAAAGCGATTGGATCAATAAGGAGAAATGTGTAAGCAAATTGTAAGTAAGAATAGAGCCAGGAGGGTCCACAGTGGGAAAGGACATGCAGACAAGCAGTACAGTATCAGTAATAAAATAATATGACAAAGGTTTAGCTAAGTAAGATAGTAATAAAGGTTCACATCAATAATGACAGTAATCATGATATGAAGATGGCGCTCACACGGCCAGGCTTCCATGCCCACACTGCAACCAGCCTGACAGAGGTGCTTGCGCTTAGCGGCACCAGAATCACCTAGAAGGCTGGAGTTTCCGATTCAGGAGGCTTCGAGGTGGAGCCTGGGAGTTTGAATGTCTAACGAGTCCCCAGGTGACGCTGCTGCTGCAGGAACACACCTGGGCACGACCACGCCATCGTACACAGCGTCCCCCTTGATACAGAGCCCGCGCCCTCACCTCGCCTCAGCATCCTCTCATAACACCGTCCGCGCGGGCACTCAGCACACCCGCTTGCTCATTTTCAGGAACGCACGACTTCTCCCAGAGATCACGCCAGCTACCCAGGGCCCAAGGCCATGAATTTTGTAAAGCAGGACTGTATGGAGAATCCGATCAAAACGCTAACAGATTATTTACATTTCTTACAGGTGTAATCTAAATACAATATGTTGTGGATTATCTGAATATCATGCATTGTAAAATTGATATTAAATAGATAAATGTGATACATTATTTCTATTTCTATTAAATATGTACTATAATATAAATAATTTTAGTAAAAATATTTACTAAAATTAAGTAGAGAGAAATGTCTAATTCCCACAATAGATTTCCAACCATCACTTTTGTTAGCCAAATCATGTTTACACAATACCACTTTCCTCGAAGTCCTAAAGCTGGGATCTCCCAGCTAACTGTCAAGTGGATGCTTTGTCCTGAAAATAAATTCAGCTTAAGAAAGATTTTTTTTTTTTTACTCCTAGTAAGTACAACACTGAGATTGTCTAAAACCTCAGTGCTCTGTTGGGCCAAATTTTGGAGTTTTCAATTTGCTCATCCTGAGAAAACTTCCCGTGTGTTCCATGGTGGACTAACAAAGTAGAGGGACCCACAGAAAAATAATTAGAATTCACTTATAGAAAACATGGGGAAGTGGAAACTCCCCCAAACTACAGTTCCTCGACCAGGGCTCCTCTGATCTCATCTCACATCTCTAAGCAGGGTGTGAGGCACAGAAGAATGAATTCTGAATCAAATTGCGACTTTGGATTTCCTCACTAAAATTAGAATGTGGGGATCTGGCTTTTAAGTTCTGACAAAACATCGCTTCCTGTTTGTAAGAAAAGTTGCTTAAAAGGCTTTCTCGCATGTCAAACATTTCTGACAAATCAATTTTTTGATCTCTCTCTTTGTCTACAAATCCAAAATACCTGGATTAAATTTCACTTTAGGTATACACAGGTTTAAATATTAAGTAGGAAAAAAAAATGCTTCATGAGATCTACTTGAGGTTCACTGAACTCAAAAGGTTAAAAACAATTGAAAATAAAAGCAGTAAGTCTTAGCTATCCTCCTTTGGACCCTGTGACTCTGGTCACACAAACACATGCACTGGGACCTTGGCTTTGGCCTTGTGCCATATTCCTCCCTGCACTCGAGAGCAGTCTGGGATTCGCTGCAAAACCTGGTCTGACTAGTCCGAATTCACTTTTTGATGTTCTCAATGCCAGATGAGGATACAGATGGCTTTGCCCCGGTGGTCTCAGACACGCACATGTTCATCGAAAAAGAACAAAGTGGTCAAAGTTAACTTTCAGCAGATTCCAAAGGGCGATCCTTGGTTTTTATATTTTAGGGAAACTATACTTCCCTCTGCAAGATCACTTTTTCCTTCGGACCACCGAGAACTCAGGATGGCTTAAAAAAGGGAACAGCTCCTTAGAGGCTGTGAAAGTGCTTACTACTCTCCATGAGAATCACAAGGATTTCAGGGGAAGTGTGAATTGAGATTATAGCTCATTTGCAAGCTGGTTTCCTCTATCTCAATAATCTGTGTTTGGAGACATGAACTTGGAACCTCACTGATAGAACTGTGGCAATTTTGGTTGTCGTGGTTGACTGTATATTGGTCCCACTTGTTCACTACACCTCTCTGCTGGCCCATCCACAAAGGATCCTTTCCTGGATCTGTCCCTGTGGGGGAGTGTGCTTTCTACTCCCTTGTGTCAGGTGTGGCCATGTGGCTTGCTTTGGTCAATGCCCTATTACACATTGAAAAAGCAACAACTATTCCTTCAAAGAAAAATCCCACATTTTGCATTGCATGTGAGCATCTAATGATCCAATTTGCCTCTGTGGTCAAACATGAAGCCTTTTTCCTATGTTTCCATTCCATTATTATTGTTTCAAATTCCATAAGTACTAAAAAAATCCTTTTCCATCTCTAAATGCGGTTTGCATAGTTACACCCTTCGTTCCTCAATGCAGATTCTTTTTGCATTTTTTTTCCATCCCATAGAACATCAGCCTTTCTCTACTCGGCAAAGACAAGTTTAAACAGATACTGGGTTCAACAGGAGACTCGTTTTCCATTTTCCATGGCAAAGAATCTGAGCGCTCGAATAAGGCAGAGGTATCATTTGTTGAATATTTTTGTAAAGACAGTTTAATTTCAGGCCCTTTATTTGCGAGAGAGCCGGCTAACCCAAATAAAACATTATCCAGCTGTCTGTTGTTACGAGTGACCAACCTCAGCTGAATGTTATTACTTAATAACAGCTAACTTTCCTATAGAGTAGGAAGGCGCCACGGCTGAGAGCAAATGGAAATTTCCTTTGGTTTACCACCCCCGGTTGCTCCCTGCTCCAACATGCGAAGAACTTGGGTAATAAGCATATTCTCCCCTCTAATCACAGTGCGGCTGGAGCATGCAATGTTGCGGGGTGACTGGTGAAACGGGAAAATTTATGTCTGGAGGTGGTGGGTGAGGGGTGAGGGGGTGAGGCGAGGTGTCTTGCATTAGCCTTCCCAGTGCCCTGCCCCCAATTTTCTCTCCAGGAAAGAGGTTTCTTCAGCTAGCTCATAGACTCTCACTATTCTTGTCTGGATTAGTTCAAGTGTAACACAGAGGAGAAGGTAGCTCAACACAGGATGATTTGGTCAAGAAAAAGGAAACACAGAGCATTCGGATTTGTCCGATTGTCACGTGGCATCAGTCAGCGTGGTTGGCGTCTGTTTTGTTGCCTACAGTGCTTGCGGAGAAACAGGTATTTTATTTAGTGAAACTCAAACTGGGCATAGTTGGAGCATTCAAAGGGGCAGAAAACAAGCGGGATGCAAACAAGGATGTTCATTTTCTTTAACTCCTGTCTCTGCATGACTTTGAAAAGTTGCTTGGGACCGGATCGTTGCATTTGTACCATGCATCATTACGTAATTCGCAACATTTCAAATTGATTTTCCCTAAGTAAATCTCTCTCATTAGGGCATTGAGTCTACCACCTTTTACCGCTCACATTTATCTTCCTTTGCCTCACATTTATGATAGTTTTTACTGAGATGAAGGCATAGAAATATAGAAAGCACATTATAAACACAGATACCAATTTCAGGCTTGCTTGTTTCCCTGGCTTCCCGCTGACTAATTTTTCCTTTGTTTAAAATAAATTCAGAAGCGTTCGTTTCTACAAATCGATGATGAATGGACTTTGGTGTGATTCGCCTGCGTGCAACGGTAGAATTCTTCCTTCTGCTGATCTTCATGCTGGTTATTATCACAACTGGAATCTCATCCAATACAAGACAATGGAAATTACGACTTTTGCTTGGTTTGGAACCAACGTAACAATTGGACAAGTGTCAAAAAGTTTCAAAATCCAATCTCACTGTCAATCTAAACTTTGACCACATTTCTCTGATACAGAAACTGATCTCACAGGATCTCAGGGGAACACAGTTAATACCAAAATTCTTGGATTGGGGTCAATTTACTTTAAAGACTGGTAATATTTCTGAGCTGTTTGCTTGTTCCAAAGTTGAAAGCATAGACACTTGTGATTTTTGAGCAATAATAAGAACAGTTCAGACTTCAAAATACTTTCACATTCAATCAGAAACTGAGGACTTTGGTAGCTAACTAATATCCATCACTAAACAGTGTCAGAAAACACATTCTACCATCTGTAGTTAATTAGCTGGAGAATTATTGGCCCAATATTTGTGTTTTGTAGAGTTCCCAGGTAAAATGCAAGAAGCCCAGTTAAATTTGGATTTAAGATGGACAGCAAATAATGTTTGTCCCATGCAATATTTGATATAGGCTTATACTGAAATTATTCATTGTTCATGTGAAATTCAGAGATGTATGTGTATCATTGCACAAAGTAGTTCTACATTATTATTTGTTAAATCTGTCATCTCTGGGGAAGAGCAAATTTATACTCAAGAGTAGTTCAGAAGGCCAAAAAACTTAAAGAAAAGGTTTAATGTAAGAGTGGCATTCTTTAGAGAAAACCCATCCAGGTATTCCCAGTTGGGAACTCCAAAAACTCATCTAACCGTGTGGGATGGGGGTTTATCAGAGATGTCAGAAAGCCTAGGAAGCTGGTCGCATCTTTAGCATTTTAGCTCAGGGTTATGGTCCTTTATACAGGATTATAGAAACGTATGACTACTTTCTCAGATAAAGTGTTTAAATAGATAAAAATAAAATCATAAAGATTACAGAAGACACTAATATTAAAATATACTCATTACAATATTAAAAAAAGAAACAAAGATATACTTCTTTTTCAAACATTAAATGCAAGCTAATGTTTTGAAGGTGTGGTGAGCAGAAATGCTATTATTTCAAGATCTCCAAAATGACTGCAATGAGATGTTCAAATATCTGTGATTTCTACTATGACAAAGTCACCGTTGCAGTTAGTACAACTGTGCTTTGTTGCACACATTCATAGTGAAGAAAATATACATTTTGGATAGAGGCTATTGAAAATAAACTTTTGCTCTTTTCCCCTTGTTTGAGATCATGGATGCTTCTGAGTCCTACCCATAATTTCTCTAGGCTCCACAGACCTGGGATTAAATCTGGCTGTGGAAGAGGTTTCTAAAAGCAGTAATCCTGACAATGTCACAGAAATCAGACCACCCCACAGAATCCTCCTTGACTGATTTTCCCGTAGACACTCTCTTGACATTCTTAACAGTCATCCATCTCAGATACTCAGTGGTGTCTTTTATAAAAATTGCCCAGACACTTAGCAAGGAGAATCAGTTAATTCCCTTTCGAATAGGACATTGCCGCAGGCACTGTTAGTAATGAGCATCACGTCGGTGCTCACGTAATTGGAACAAAATACCAGTGAGGAGACATTCCAACATCCTCTACCCTGAAAGTAATGGGACAAAATACCAGTGAGGAGACATTCCAACATCCTCTACCCTGGAAGTAATGGAACAAAATACCAGTGAGGAGACATTCCAACATCCTCTACCCTGGAAGTAATGGGACTGTTTCTTCTGACATGAAAGCAAAGGAGGAAAGGACAGAAAGCTCGGATACGTACGCAATTCTTGGTCTTCACAGCCTTCCTGTAGCACTTCTCAGAATCAGGAAGCTGGGTTTTTACAGTTAATGTACTACTGAGTCACATGCAGCTCTGTACTACTGCGGTTTCATGTAACTCTTACCAGGAAGGAGAGCACCCGCTCGTCTAGAGCACCAGTCCGGACAACACGTCCTTTCATAAATCCTCTGGTGGCTCCCAGTGCTGACAAGACAGATTCTCAACACCTTCGAGAAGCATAAAGACTCCTTTAAGCCCTGGCTCTCACCCCTCTTCAGCTTTGCGCGCTTCAGGGAGAGCCCAGGTGCACCTGCCCCGGCTCCGCAGCTCAGCGCTCTCGTGGCCCCAAGTCTGGACGTGTGCGATTCCTTCCTGAAGGTTCCTCACTCTCGCCCTTTCTTGGTTAACTCTCACCTGTCCTTCAAAAGCCAAGTTGAACATTACCTCCTCTGTACTTAAAAAAACTCCAAACACTTCTTCAGAGGTAACGTAGTTTAAAGATTAAAAGTACAGGATCTGTTTCTTTTAACACTAGCTGTGCGACTTTGGACAACTTTCTTAACCCCTCTGAGACCCAGTTCCTTCATGTGCAGAATGGTAATAATAATAATTTCTATACCCCCTAGGGTTGTGTAGGGTAAAAATATATAAAGTACCATGAAACTCTGCCTGCTCATGCTAATTATCATGCAAGTGTTAGCTCTTACCGTTCTATGCTTACAAGAGATGAAACACAAGATGGGACTCATGGAAAGAAATCACATTTGCCGTAGATGAACAGCAGAGGGTTAATATTCTGATTATATAAAGTTCTCATAAATCAACAAGAACCTCCAACCCATAAATGGGCAATGTTTGCAAATATACGATTTAAAAAATGTTAAAAAGGTGAGAAGACATTTCAACACTTTAACATTTATTCATTCATTCATGTGCCAGGAATTCCTTGAGCACCGAGGGCTGGACAGGATGCTGGGATGCAGCAATAAGATGACTCGGTCCCTGCTCTCAGGCAGTTTGCAACAGAACAGGGAAGAGAGGCACTAAATAAATCATTAGGCAGGTGATTTAAAGACATTTACGAGAAGAACTAGGGAGAAAGTCAAAGGATGGCCGAGAGACTAGAACATGTAGTGTATAACATGCCTTAGGCTGGGGTTTCAGGAAGGCTTCCCGGAGGAGGTGGCATTAAAGTGGAGATGTCAAGACTGAGAAACACCTTACCTCCTTAGGCGGGTAAGGAGGCAGGCGGGGTGAGAGGTGAGTGTCGGGGCAGAGGGGCACGGAGCGTGGTACCTTCCTGGAAGTGGGGAGAGTATGAGGTAGGGGAGAGGGGAACAGGGTGAGGTAGCAGCAGAGGGCAGAGCCACGCGGTGCAGGGCTTTGGGGGCTCCTTGAGGACTGTCCCCTTCTTCCTAGGAGCACAAGGAGCAACTCAGATTTTAGTCTCAGGATCAGACTTGCTTTTTAAAGTGATCGTTTTTGGCACAACATGGAGCACGGATTGGAAAGAGGCGAACATCGGGGCGGAGGGTCTATTTCATTGGTGCTTTCGGGAATCTAAGCCAAAACTACAGACAAGGACACGTCAGTAACTTGAGGGAAGCCAGGAGCTCCGAGAGGCAGGACCCAGACAGAGTTAACAGGCATCCCCAACAGGTGGATGTTGGGAGCAGAGGCGGAAGACAAGGTCTCAAAAGTGACTCTTGGCTTCCCGGCATGAAAATGAGGTGGGTTGCGGGGCGGCTATTTCACTGATTCAGAGGACACTGATCTTCCTCTTTAATTCAAAAATCACACACGTTATTAGACACGCAGGTTGTTTAAAGGCTTTGATATGAGGTCAGCGTGGAGCTCACTCTTGTACATTATCCTGATGCAGAAGGAGGAGCCCCCACCAAGGTGAGATCTAGGGTCCAGGTCTGAGGCTGTGCACTGAGGACTGCCTGGGGGACACGCAAACAGAGGTGAGGACTCAGGTCCATGCTGCTGGGCCCAACACTCCATAGGGAGGCCGGGCAGGAGGAAGGCCCCTAGTGCTTAAATCTACACAAGGAATTTGAACTGTGAGGGTGGCTGAGTTTCCCTAGACGGCAGGGTATGGGAGCAGCAACCCCAGACTGAGCCCCAGGCAGTCCTGGGGCTGGCAGAGTAGGAGGCACCAGTCCAAGAAATACAAAGGTACCAGGGACTCACCTTTCACTTATCAAATTACCAAAAATGTTAAAGACATGTCAACATTCCATAGTGACAAGTACACAGAAATGAATAGCTTCGTGCATGGCATCTGAGAGAGTCACCTGGCATAGCTTTTCTTAGGAGGCAGCAATTGGACAATGCACACCTAAAGTTTTAAACTATTGATTTATATGCTTTGACCCAGTAAAGCTACTT
This sequence comes from Avahi laniger, assembly GCA_963575035.1. Lineage (NCBI taxonomy): Eukaryota > Metazoa > Chordata > Mammalia > Primates > Indriidae > Avahi > Avahi laniger. The sequence goes on from CAUYSK010122536.1 coordinate 9,375, forward strand.
CTAAGAATTAATAAGAAATGTGCAACAGGATTACATATGAGTGTCCTCTACATTAGTTATAATACTAAAAGCGTTCAAGGCAATCTGGATCACCAATAATATGAAACTGGTTTTAAATTTATAAAATGTTAATAGTTACAGGCTGAAATATTATGCGGTGTTTAAAAATCATGGCAAAATGCTAAATACGTTCTTAAAAAGGCAGCTGATGCAGCTGAACATAGAGTGTAATCCTTCTCTGTTTCTCTCTCTGGGTGAGATTAAAATAAAATGCCTCTAAAATATTAACAACAGTTACCTCTCTAAAAGAAAATAAAATTCGACAGATTTTTCAACCAGACTTTCCATTTTTATGCAGTTAATCTGAAAATTCAATTTCCCTAGCAGAGACCATTTCCAAGTATTCCAGATTTTACTGTAAACGAGAAGGTACTTACTGTGTTATACAGAGAAACTTTCCACACACTGTCGTGGCCAAACCTTATGAAATCATTTACTCTCGGAGATGTTTTGCTTGTGCAAATCCAGGAACTTGGTTTTCAGTAAGATTCTGGGCTGTCATTTCATGTCGACTTAATGTTTGATTTCCCTGACTTGGAAGAGCCTGCACTTCACCCGAGGGGATTGCTGATCGAGCAGATTTTGCCCAGCACTTTGCTTGGACAAGTCCTTCACTGCATATCCTCTCTTTGCCCTGTGCCCGGTAAACTTCTACACATCCCTCAAGGCCCCACTCAACTGTCATCTCCTCCAGCATCCAGGCAGTTTGTCTGGCTGCTCGCTCTGCCTTTGCATGTTGTCTACACCTCATGCTAACACTCACTGGATTGCTGTAATGATCTCTTTTGGAGCTTGTCTTTCCCCATAGACCAGGTCCACAGAGTGGGTGTTGAATTCATCTTTTAATCCTTAATGCCAAACCCAAAGCCTGGCGTGTGGTAGGGACTCAGTGTTTGGAGGGAGGCACAGAGTGGGCGGAGATGCCACTCACGTGAACTCGGAGCTGTGCAGATTTGGTGGCCAATGTAGCTCATTTCGAGGTACTGCACACAGTGTTATAGGTCAGAGGGGAATCCAGTCCACAGCCAGGTATTAATATTAGTATCTCGTTGGTGGGGGGTATACATCACTGATTTGAGTGCTCAAACTAGAAACAAAGATTTAGATTTCCTGTTTTGATTCTTAGCACAAAGAATGTCCTACAATATCCTACCTTGAGGAGAAAATGAATTGTATATTTCTCAAATTGACAAAACCGATAAAAACCAAAATATATTCAATTTAGCCCAACAAATTATTTCTGCGTGTGTTTCATGTTCTTTGAGGCCCTAAGTACACTGTCCATCATAGACAAAGGGTTCTACGAGTCCCTTCAGCTACCTGCTTCTTCACAGCCAGAGTCCCCAAAGTGGGGCACACCAGTAACCCAAGCAGGTTCAGTAACATAATAGAATTATTCAAATTTAGCCTCTACTTCATCCCTTTAATGTTTATATCTTATGCATATCTTAAAATGTATGTAATATACTAGTACAGGACAAAAAGTGTATATATTGAGTGTGCATGTCCCTAAGTATGCTTGTGTGTGGTGAGGGAGAGGATGATTATAAATTTTTGAATCCATTGCTTTAGACCAATGCTTGCTCAACTTGCATGCAAATTCCCTGAGATGATGTAAAATGCAAATTCTTATTCAGAAGGTCTGGACTGAGGTCTGAGAACCTGCGTTTCTAACAAGCCCCCAGGTGGGGGTGAGGCTGAGCCTGGAGGTGCAAAGCTTATTGGCCTCTTGTGACCTTCACTGCTCACCTGTATGATGACAGGCACAGAACACGGAGAATGGTTTGAGTGACTGTTCTCTCATTTCTCCCATGCATGGCCATAAGTAGCATCATTCTAGACACATGGAGAGAAGGTAATTCATTCCATAACTAAATGCTAGGGGGGCGTAATTAAGGCTGGCTTTTCTCATAAAACTCTGTGGAGAAAGGGCTCTGAGGAGCTTGCTGATCATAGGCTTTACCTATGGCAGAAAGTTCAGGGTCACTAGCTGACTTCATTAAAAAAAAAGCACTATTTATAAGTCACCATACAGTAGTACAAAATGATCTTGTAGTCAGCAATTCTTGTCCAGTGTTTGGCTTTTGTCTGGAAACTTCCTTTCTGGGAAACATGTCTGGAAACCAAGGTCTTGACCACCCCTGGTGATCAGAGCTTCTGCGGCACTAACATTAAGTGAAAGAGCGCTCAGTCAGGAGTCTCGTCCGTTCTGACTAATGGCAGCTACCTCCCTGCGCTCTCCCCCTGATGGACCCCCGGCATTGGGAGTGAGCGGGTTACAAATGTTCTTCGTCCAAAGAAAGAGAAGAAAAATAACACACAAACACACACATGCACACACACACACACACACACACACTTTATTGACTGAATAAAATGAATCCCTTAATTCACAAGGTCTACCCTGCCATTCATGTTTGTGTGCCCTAATACAACTTGGAAAAGACTAATTAAGTCCAATTTGAACTACATACATACTTTAGCTTAATTTTGGAACCAGCTTGCACTATGCAATAGTGGTTGCAAGTAAGTTTTCAAATATCTACGTCTTCTATGGTGTGTAACTCGCATTAATGCAAAGTGACACATGGTTGAGTTAGGTGCTTCCTGTGAGACTAGACTTCTAACCCCCTCAGCGTGTTCAACACTGGTTAAAGAAAACGAGGCAGAATGAAGACCGTGAAGTCTGTTATTTGAAGTGAGTTGGCACCTAAATTAAAGCCCAGTTGGCCAATCCCTAATGTCCTTCCTTACATTTGTCTTCAGCCCTACTTAAGTCAAGAGACCCAACCTTCAGGAGGTGAAATTGAAAATAGGACCCTGCTTGAAAGATCTTGACAATGCCCTCATGTCTGCTCTGTGTCCATCTCCCATTTCCACTCGGTCACTGGTAATAAAACCCATGAAATGACAAAGGCCAAGATGCTTGTCCTGGGGTTGTGGGGAGAGACCAGGAGCTCATCTAAGGAGAATGGCTCTCACCACCAGGCCCAGCTTTGGGGAGCAGCATTGGTAAGTGTGGAAAGAGCTTGAAAGGGGAAAGAAATGACACTCTCCTCTGCTTCCGTGATGGCTGTGTGACTACTCGTCAACCAAGGGAGCATGTCCTCTGCCCGCCACTGCACTTGGTCAGGGTCACAAGCAGCTCAGCTGGGGGGGGGTGTCTCATCCCTCCCCTCATTAGGCATTTCCACACCATCTCAGACCATTGCTACTACCCGCTCCCAACTTCTCTGTTTTCCTGGCTCCTTCTCAGTTCCATTCGTAGGTTCCTCCTCTTAGGCAAAAACTCCTCGTCTCCAAGTATTTTCTCTCCATTAAACTCACACTCCAGATCCACTCCCTCAGCTTTAGATGCCGCCTTTATTGTTCATGAAGCCTGAGCCTCGCGTGTCCTTCCCAGGTCTCTCTTGTCACTGCCAGACCAACCGTCACCTGTCTGTGCTTCCTCCACTGGAGTGCCCACAGACACCGCAGTTAAATCCAGCCTGGCTGCATTATCCGTCGCCCAGGTCAGCTCCGCTCCTGCAGACCCTCGGGTGGTGGAAAATACTCAGTACTTCCAGCTTACCTCCACACCCCTTGAAACTGTCCCTTTTCTCCCTCCCACTGCCGCTGCCTTGGTTTAGAGCCACATATTTTCTTTCTTGGGTTACTGCAGCAGGCTTGTAATTGAGGCTCTTGTCTCACGCTGTCCTCCCGTAAAGCACTCTCCATTGTGCAGTCTCATGATACCCCTGAAGCACTCTGCTGCCCAGCTCAGCGGCCCCCATGTCTACAAAGCAAAGCCTCAGCCCCTGAACCCGTGGACATGGCATAGGAGACCCTTCAGAAATCAGCCCTGCCTGCCTTGGCCTTGGCCCGAGCCACCCCTCAACCTGTACCTGCTCAAGCCATGCTGAGTGACCTGAGGTTGCCCAAACAGGTTGGTCCTCCATTGATTGACTTGATGCCTTCCAACACACCACACTCCCTCCAGCAAGCTGGCCTCCGTTCTTGCTGGTGTTCTCAGCTCTACCCTTTCAGACATTGCCCTTTCCAGGCAGGTGCACTCTCTACCTGTTTCTGTGGGTTCTGTGCTGTCCCCCACCCCAGTGCTCTGTCTCCCAGAATATTTAACTCAGCATAGTGGAGTTGTTTGTTTACTTGTGTATATCTAATTACAATAATTATCAAACTAACAATTGCCACGAGTCGAAAATGAATATGTAACCAGTGCTGCGTTGGCAGTTTATACATGCACAACTCCAAGCTTCACAGTAACTCTGGGAAAACTCTGGTAAAAATAAGCAAATGGTGGCTCAGATAAGGAGTTTGCCAAAGGTCACAGAACCAGTCAGTAGTGGTGACGGAGTTTACATCCTGGTCTCTCTGACCCAAAAGCCAGCTCTTTGCCATCACACCCCACTGGGTCCTCTGGAAGGTGAGCTGCCACCTCTAACCTTGCGTAGGCCAACGCCTGGGTCTGAGCAAGGGCTCAGTGATTGCTGAATGCATGTGTGCACGCATGCATGAATGGAAGCCAAAGAAACTTGGAATCTTCCAGTTCTGGAAAAACAGCCCTAGGTTCAACAAAAATGCTGCTATGCAGGGGTTGTGGTGATGCGCTGAGAAGAGAGAAAGTCATTCTGTCTCAGTCCCCTATGTCACACACAGCTGTTTACTGATGGAAGGCACAGATAGTATCATGCCTGCAAAGTCAGTGTCCCCCGGCAGTGCATTGTGCTGAGTCACCAAAGGCTATACCACCAAACCCCACGGTGAGCCTACTCCTACGTTATTTATTTCCAGAGTGGTCCCCACCATACCTGCGCCAGATACTAAAGTCCACCTGCTTTTCCTCCTTCCTTTATGACCCACAGCTACATCATCCTAGATTTTATTTCCTAAATAATTCTCATTTCCATTCCCTGCTTGTCCATCCTTCCCAGGCTCCTCAGGTTAGGACCCTCGCAGCTTGTCTTCCACACCACTGCTCACCAGCCCTCACTCCCTCCCTCGAGATGCAAATATAACGTTTCAAAAATGAGAGCTTGTCCAAGGCAGCGCGGTGTGTCCACCCTAATTATTCCTCATTTCTCACACGGTCATGTCTAAAGTCTTCAGGATCTAGCCTCTGGCTACCGTACTGGCCACATCTCTGGATGTTTCCTCTCCACCATGTGAGCCGCCCTCCTTCTCCACACACCTCGTGGGGACTCGCCCCTCCACCTGCCCTGGCTCCCACTCACTGCCTCCTGGGCCAGGACAGCCCGCTCAGTACCGGAGCCTCCAGCTGCCCCCGTGCTACTTGCCCTGGCTGAATCCTCCCACTTTATGATTCACAGCTTTTCTTTACCACTAGAAAGAACGATATTACTATACTCTGTGCATCTATTCCCCACCCAGATGGCCAGTTCTCTGAGGGCAAGCATTGGGCCGCGCTTAGCGCAGTCGCCGGCATGTGGTAGATGCTCCAAAAAACTTGTAATGACTTATGACTCTATAAATGAGTCAATGAGTGAATCAATAAATAGATTAATAATAAATACATAAATTAAAGATGTATGAATGTCAAAAACATGCCCAAAATAAGTGATTTCTATGCATTTGTCATTACAGAGTTTTCTAAATTTCTTTTTTGAGATGATTTATATTTACAAGTTGATCTGTCTCTGTGGGAGATGAGTTTCTATAATGCTCTGACTCAGACACTCCTGGAAGCTGAATGAAGTAACCCTTTCAATTCACTTGCTAGACTGATCCTCTGCTGTGACTCACTAATAGCTTCAAAGAAAACAAGGAAGTTCAGCTGTGGTTTCTCTCCCTGAGCATGGCTTACTTCTTAGCTACGATTAATCACATCTGTAGTTACTTGCCAATTAGAGGTTTCTGCTGGAGAAGTGCAATTGCCTTCACATGCACATGAGCTCATCATTCATTTAACTCACACATCCCCCCCCCCAACACACATATACAGAATTAGCATGGAAATTACAGCAGGGACCTATTTGTCTATATGCATTTGGTGACCATTTTAGCAACTCTATCAACAACATCTTTAAGAGGCCCAAAGATTTAAGTTGAGATCATGGCAAGGTCAAGGGCAAGGAGGGAAGGCTCATGGATCTCTGGGGTGGGCAGGTGTTCCTACCAATCCCCCTCAGTCCTTCCCATCACCCGTCAAGCCATCACATTTGATTTCCAGGACATGCTTAATAACATCAAAGGGGCTGAGTGTTATTTTGGACAGACCATTATCAACTTCTCAGTCATTAGAAACTGGACCTGGTTTCTGATATGCTATTCAGATTACCATTTTAAATAAACTATAGAAAAGATGATTTGAATAAAGTGTAAACCACATATTATTTGGGACTGAAAATTATGACTTGGGTCTGTGAACTCTAATAGGATCCCCCAACCCCAACCCCAAGCAGTGAACTATGGTGTTGTTTCCTTAGAGCTGCCATTATTTCCCAATGACTCCTAATCACCAACATATCGTTCACTCACTCATTCATTTGTTCAGCAAACATTTAACACTATTTTCTTCTTTAAAATACATAAAGGTGAGTGACACATGGTCCCAGCCCTCAAATGTATACCATCTGATGGAGGAGATGATGCATACATAACTGTTGTTATATCAAGCAGATAGACTCCTTCATGCCGTAACAGTATCCCACGGACACATCTATACTTCTGTAAAGTTGGTACTCACTGGTTCACGTGTTTCACTCCCCAAGATTGTAGGCTGCTGTGTAAAGACAGGGACTTTGTCTTATTCCTCTCCATATTGTCCACGTCTAGCACAGGGTTTGCCTGGCTCACGTGAATGAATGTGATTTATAAAAAAGCACTAAGGATTTCCAGAAGAAGAACTGATTCCTTCTCACTGGAAGAATCAAAGATGTCTCCGTGCTTTTTCTGTAGGAAGAAGCAATAGGAGAAAGAAGATTGTGGATCAGGGGAATTGCTCAGCTAAGAGGATGGGGGCGTAAAGTATGTTTCAAGTATCCTACTTGATTGGGTCCTAGGATTCATTGATTACCAGTGATTTTCAACCATGGCTGCATATAAGAGTGCACTAATGCCTCGACCCCGACACAGGACAATCACATCAGAATCTCTTGCAGAGTGAGGCTGTGAGAAGGAGCCTGAGCCTTGATCTTTTTAAAAAAGTTCATCAATTGCTTTTAATGTGTATCCACAGTTAGGAATCACTGGGGTGCCTCAAGAAAGTCTGCATGGGGCCAGATTGGGAGTTACGTTGGCATTGACTTTTAAAAGGCAATGGATGGGAGGTCAAACTGAAAACATTGATCTTCCAACAGGCAAAAGAGAGCCAGGCTCATCTAGCAAGACAGACTGAGAGGGAGGACAACAGTTACAGGGAGATCATTTAGGAGGCTGCTGAATTTGTCTAAGCAATCATGAACTAGGGGGATCACTGCCTTAATTTGCCCTCAGGCAAAATTCCACACCTATTATTTGGTAGATGTGAAGTGGTGATGGGTGAACAGCAGCTGAAAGGACTCCGGGGTTTGCTGCCTGGGTGGAGAGGAAGAGTTGGGTGAACAGCAGAGGGTATTGAAGATGAGATGGTGAGGTCGGCTCTGAGCATGTGTGCTTTGAGGTTCCCACCTCTAGGAAGTAAATCTGGGGTGGCAGATGGAGATTGGGGAATTGCTGCACATAGAAATAAGAGTTGACCAGATATGAGTCAATGAGATCTGCAAAAAAGAAAAATACCAAGAGAAGAAAGCGCTCAAGCAGAATCTTGGAGACTGCTCATATTGAAGAGAATGGGATTTTTCCAGCAAAAGAACTAAAGAAGGGGCAGCCAGATGCTTGGACAGCTGGGTAAACTCACTGGAGTAGACAACTAAGAAGGCAAGAGTTGTAGAAAGGGGACATGATTCAGAGGTCAAAGGTGTGAGTAAAGACAAGGACTCACTGATGGTATTAGGGGAGTGAGTCTTAGAAAGGAGGGGGACACCTGCTTCCCTACGACAGGAGGGAAAGAGGAAAGGATACGTTCATTGCACATCTGCACATATATTTATTCATCACTGTTTTGGCTGTTGTAGACATAGATGAGGTACTTGCTCTTCTGAGGCTTATGCTGTAGTTGTGGGGAAGGGGAAGAAAGACAAGTTAGAGAGAAATTTTGAGAAGTAGAGGATAAGAAGTGTGTTCTTAGCAAAGAAAATGATGGTATGGGCTTTGGTGCAAGTGGAACAAACCTGGCTAGTTCCTGAGTCTCATCTAGGAGAGGCAACAAGAGAGGAGGCAAGGATTTCCCGCAGGGGGACCCTGTGGGGTTCCCAAGCATGAACTAGTGTCTTTGCTGACCCCCATCATGACTTTGCCTGCACTGAGTAGTCAGGGAGCAAGAGGTGGGCTGCCCAGAGGGGGACACTGGAAGGTCTCAGTGATAAAGGTTGCTGGGGCCCGGGATTACAAATACCACATTAGAAACACAAACATTTGAAAACCACAGAATGTGAATGCTTAAGGTGAAACACACTCATCTGCTCAGGGAATCTATACAGTAATTGAGCACATTGAGAAGCCTACTAACTCTGCTATCTAGTTTTAGAAGAGCTATAATTTAGTATCACTAGCTATCAATTAGTCCTGTTTTCCTCATCTGTAAAATGAGAGAGTTGGACGAAATGACCTCAAAGTTCTCTTCCAGCATGGTTGATGGCAAACGTTAGAGCACACATGTGAAATTCTGAAGGTTAATTTACTTCTTTAACATTTACATGGAATGTTTAACTATTGATGCTCACAAATGCAGCTAGGGAGCTACTGCAACTCTGTTAGATCTGTGCACGCAAAGCTCTTAGCTGTGTGGACCATTCTGGTTGTAAAATGAGTTGCCTGTGAAAATACGCAGCCTAGATTCTGCTGGGAGAAACCTCCAGTGACACAGGTGATTGAATTGGGTAATGGATAAGCCATTGATAGGACATGGAAACACACCAACTAGAAAATTATTACAGATAAATAAGTTTTAATATTTTCAAGCTTGGAAAATTACTTTGT
>CAUYSK010122537.1:0-13539 GCA_963575035.1 Avahi laniger
CTCCATACTACTTTCCATAGAAGTTGTACTAGTTTGCAGTCCCACCATCAGTGTATGAGTGTTCCTATCTCTCTGCATCCACACCAACATTTGTTGTTTTGAGACTTTTTGATAAAAGCTATTCTCACTGGAGTTAAGTGACATTTCCTGGTGGTTTTGATGTGCATTTCCCTGATGATTAGAGATGTTAGCACTTTTTTATATGTTTGCTGGCCATTGTTCTGTCTTCTTTTGCAAAGTTTCTGTTCACGTCTAAAAGTTTCCTTTCTTGATCAACACTCAATCTGGTGTAAGTAATTTTGAGCAGTGAAGTGCTTTTATTCAGAGGTGATTCAGGAATCTTGAACTCAGTCTCCTTCCATCTTCCAGTCTCATCATCTATCTTAGGCTGCTGTAACAAAGTACCACAGACTGGGTGGTTTAAACAACAGAAATGTATTGTCGCACAGTTCTGGAGACTAAAAATCTCAGATCAAGGTATCAACAGAGTTGGTTCCTTCTGAGGGCTAGGAGGGAAGGATCTGTTCTAGGACTCTAAATTCTATCGGGTTTAGGCAGAAAGAAATGTAGTAGAAAGAATACTGTACTAGATATCGTGGCTGCTGTGGTTTGCTCAGCATTCACACAAATTAGGTGAATGACCTTAAAATAATTCTTTATATTTTAAAGTCTCAGTGTCTGCTTTTCTAATGTTCATTTTAGCATTAACATGTTATAATAGTTTAAATAATATTTATCCATCTGTCCCACTCTCTCCATTCTGTCATCCATTCAGCCCATCATCCATTCATTCATTCTTTCATCCATCCATATTCTCATTCAATCCACAAAAATTTATTCAGTACCTATAATGTTCCCAGCACCAAGCCAATGTCTGGGAATATGATAATGGATGAGACACAATCTCTTTCTTCAAGGTATTTACTAGTCTAATGGGAGAGATAGACAAGTAAAAAGTACGTAGACTCTCTCTATTTCCCCTTCTACATTATAATACTTCAAATATTTGAGGAAGTGTAACATTTCCCACTTTTTCTCTCCCGGCTTCTTGTTTCTAGATTAAATATACTCTAATTTCTTTAAGTATTCCTCATGTAACACAGTTTCCTCACTCTTTTAAATTAATGTTCTGGGGTATTTTCTATTATTTTTTCTTAATTCAGAAATATTGATAAATAAGAGCTATGCTACTTGATTAAGAAGTAGACAATAATCAGACTTTGCCCAGGCTGGGGGGGGGTCTCACACTAATTTAATCTGGATCAAGACTAGATGTTACAAATTACAATGGCCCCTCAGATTATATTTTTCTTGTTTTCTCCAGTTGTGTCCCTCAAGCACATTTATTGAGTTCTCATTTATGGTGAAATGCAGAAATCATAATATTAACACAAGGGCCATAATACTAAAAAATCAAAAAACAAAACAAAATAAAAAATAATTAATCATATGCCAGGCGCTTAGTGAACTTTATCTCATAACAATTCCATGAAATATTCACCATTTCATCATTGGGGCTGCCACGCCTTGGAGGATAAATGAGATAAATGACTTGCCCACAGTCACACAGCTGGGAGGAGGAGCTGGGACTTATCCCCAGGTTTCTTTGATCTTACAGACTTGGCTCATAGTCCTTAGGCTTAAGCATCTCTCTCAGCGCTCTCTGTTCAATTAAAGATTAGGGAATTGCTTGGTGGAGTTTCTGTGGGGCTGCTGAGATATAAGGGGAAGTCAGCTGGCAGATTGAGGCCAGACCTCATGGAGATTATTTCTTGATGGAGACATTATGGTCCTGGGTTTAGGCCTTAGCTTTTCCCTTTCAAGATCTCCCTTCTATTATTTTGTCAAAATGAACAGACTTTGAGGGATAGAGTCTCTCTAACATAATACAAAAGAGAATGATTTATAAACCACAGTCCCAATTTACCATGGGAAATAGAACTGATTTTTTAAAAATCAGGTGCATTTTTCCCAACAAGACATTCCCTTGCTGTGGGGTCAGTCACTCAGAAGAACAAATAATAATTCAGAACGTTGCTTGGTGAGCATAGAATTTACAGCAAAGAGATTAGGTATTGCCCAGGGGAAGTCTCCTCAGGCTAATATAACTTGGAGTTAATCCTTCTCTGCCCTACAGTTATTTCTGCCTAAATTACTAGAATCCATCTTCTAGAATCACAACATAATTTTCCTTGGTCACTGTTACACTCAGACACACCGACAATCTAACCTTCCAATTCTCTTTAGGTGATATTTCTCTTTTGGAAATATCTATTATCAAAAACATTTCTTGTGACATTACTTCATGTTGTAATATTCTAAATTATTGTTTATCTTTATTAATTCACACTGTAGGTTGTCTGCTTCTTAATGAGGCTTGGGTTCTACCTTCTACTGGGCATGGGGGTGTGTGTCATCCATTTTGCAGCAGCTAGGAGGTTTGGGACATTGACCTCAGCCAGCAAGATGAGCTCTAATTAGTCTAAAAAAATCCCAGTAAAGCCTTACTCCAAAGCCAACACTAGTGTCTGTTTTGGGATGCCAGGACTAAGCTGCCATGCCATTTCCATGGCTAGAGGGATTAGTCCAGGAGTTTTTACTATTGTAGTCTGGGTAAATGTGATATGAAGATAAATTTTGGAGAGGGGAAATTCTGGAAAAAGATTATTTTCTTTTAAGAGGGAGCCACTGAAGGAGTATGGGCATAAGGCCAGAATGGTTGGAGCTTCTTTTCTGCTAATCTAAGGGTGAAGTCCCATAGCAGAGGGAATAATTTAGACCAGTGGAGGAAAAGGGGGCTGGAATCAATATATTATGTCAAGTCCAAAGCCCAGCTTACCTCTAGACTTTCATTTATGTGATCGAATAAATTCCCTTTTTGTGGGATGGAGTTTAATTCAGGTTTTTTGATACATGCAACAGAAAGCATACCAACTGAAGGATGACTTTCTCAAATCCATTTTGTATTCACAAACCATCAGGAAAAGTTCTGCAGATCACCAGACCTATCCATTATATATGAGTTTTTGATACTCTTAGTTCAGTGAGTGAGATCTTTTAAATAGCCATTTGATTGTGAGGTCCAATTTACCTTTTGTGCACTTACTGTAGTTATCATTAATCTAGCCATAGCTTACGAAATATCAGCATAGCTATTTTTTTGAGCTCGAGGCAGGAACTGATTTATATATGTACCTATATATCAGTCAAATGCATCGTTTCCCAGAACTATCTACTTGCCAGCTCCAAAAGTCTTACCTAGACTCACCCTGGCACCAAGAGCATTTTAGCTCAGCGCTGGTTCCACAGGCACTGTCAGCAGATTTTACCACCTCTGGATCCCCAGCTGAATCAAATTTAGTGGCCTATTGTTCAAGATCTGACCCGAACCACAAGTACCTTAAAAGTGCTGGCTCCTAATGATGCTGAGTTTACGGCAGAATGTTCCAGTGTACTGCTTCCTTCACGGAAACAATCTTCCTATGAATAAAAAGTCAGTTGAACTTCAAGACCTAATTAACTTGCCTTCCGGAGCAAGCTCTTTATCTTGTTATGGATCAGTAACAAATATTCAGTGGTTTGACAGCTCATCTGTGGACTTCACTTTGACTAGCCATTTACTCATTCATTTAACAAATATTACTGAACCAATATGTGGAAGTGACCCAAGAATAATCTTGTAAGAAACTTCTGCCTTACTCTTCATATTCAGCTGGACATCGTGCCTTCCTCTGTATTCCTGCTCCCGTTAATTTGATGCAGTTTCCATTACTTTCTAAAATGCTACCATTTCCCTGCTGCTAGTCTTGCCCTGTGCAGCATTTCTGTGCTCAAGGTGCTTTCTAGCTTCTGTGTCAATGAAAGCTATTATGCTGTGGTGGGCTTTCTGCTGAATATACCGTAAATGGATGTTAGTGCCTTGTGTTGCAAATGTACTTGGAGAATGAGCCCTTCACCATGCTATCCTGAGATGAATGTGTTCTGCAACAGATTTTCTTCATCTGTGGACTCCCTTTATGCCATCTGTGTACTGGAGAACATTTTGAACTAATAATGGTTGAAAATGATAATGGTAAACTTGTGGCAAAGAGACAAAGGAATAAGGTTTTGTAGGATGTAATAATGCAAGTTCTGTGGTAGTCCAGGCATCTTTAGTAAATGATTCAGGAAAGAGAAGTCATAAGGGGGGGGGTGAATACTTTTTGGAACCATGAAGGGTGTCACATTTATCACTGCAACCTGGGAGAATCAACCAACTGTATGAATGATAGAGGAGAGAAACTGTAGTCAGTAGAATATAATAATTTTGGGTGATTTGATGAGAAAGGAAGTGCAACGGTGCTTGTGGGTTCATAGGACCTCATCTCTCTGGGAATGATGATTTATTGATGTCTAAGTGCTGACTAAAATTAAAACCAATTTCCACCAATGCATTCCTGTGCTTAAAGGGTTATTTTTAAATTACAGATGCTTAATATTATAATTTCTTTGTCCCTTAGTTTTTAAAGAACTAAAACTTTATTTTATTATTATCATATATAAACCTCACTAAAATGTATCATATTCTTTGCTTTGTTTCTAACAATGTTGCTAAATAAATTTAAATTTTTTATGACAACTTTTTGATTCATTATTATGAACATTGTATATTTTATGTTATTCTGTAATGTGGTAATAGGTAGGCAATTATGGGGTACTGTTTTACTTTTATGTAAATCTCCTAGGTGAGAGTGGCCTAGAACATTTTAGATAAACAAGAATAATGAAGGAGTCCCTACCGAGTATTTTAATGCCTTATAAAGCTATAGTAATCAATAATGTTTTTATGGTATGGAAACAGAACATACAGCCCAGATTCCTTTTCTAATGTATAATAAGTATTTAGTATATAATAAATGTGGAATTTCAAATCAGGCAAGAATAGATTATTAAAAAAAATGACATTTGGACAATTATCTAATCATTAAGGCCAAAAAATGTTTAGTCTACTTCATATGATTAATCCTATATATATTAAAGAACTGCTAGAAAATGCAGTAGAAATGTATATTTATGTAATATGGGATTTGGGAAGGGTTTCTGAAGCAAGATATTAAAGCCTTAAAGGTAAAGACTGATAATTTATGTACATAAAAATTTTAAGACTTCTGAATTTTAAACACACTCCAACCCCATAAAGTAAAAGAATAATGGTGTCTCATCCACTAGAATGGCTACTATTCAAAAGCCAGAAAATAAATAAGCGTTGGTGAGGATGTAAAAAAATTGGAACCCTTCTGCACTGATGGTGGGAATGTAGATTGGTACAGCCACTGTGGAAAACAATATGACACTTCCTTAAAGAATTAAATGTATGATCCAGCAACTCCATTTCTGGGTATATACCCAAAGGGATTGAAAACAGGGATTCAAAGAGGTATTTTTACACTCATGTTCATAGCAGTACTACTCACAATCATTGAGGGATGGAAGCAACCCAAGTGTCCATCAACAGATGAATGGACAAGCAAAATGTGGTGTGTATGTACAATGGAATATTATTTACCCTTAAAAGGAAGGTGATTCTGACACATGCTGCAACATGCATGAACATTGAGGACACTATGTTAGGTGAAATAAGTCAGTTGCAAAAGGACAAATACTGTGTGATTCCACTGATATTCACAGAGACAGAATATAGAATGGTGATTGCTAGGAGCTGAGGGGAGAGGGAAACAGGTGGTTACTGTTTAATGGGTACAGAGTTTCAGTTTTACAGAACAAGAGTTCTGGAAATGGATGGCGGTGATGGTTGCATAACAACGTGAATGTATTTAATGCCACTGAACTATACCTTTAAAAATGGTTAAGATGATAAATTTTATGTTATATGTGTTTATCACAATTAAAAAAATCAATAAAAGAGGAATGGGGAAGCTTAGAGTCGAGAGCACACTCTAGAGTCACACTCGGTTGGATTTTATCAACTTTCCTCCTACTGGCTCAGTGACTTTGGGCGTGGTTGTTAAACTCTCTGTGCCAGACTCTTCTCATCTCAGGGTTCCTTGGAATACTCAGTGAGATAATTCCTGTAAAGTGGTTTTTACAACGTGTGGGACATAATAACTGTTCAATAAATGAGGCCTACTGTTATGTTAAAAGTGAAATTATGAACATATAGACTTATAGACTTGATGTATAAAGAGCTTCAACAAATCAATGAGAAAATGGTAAAAAACCCTAGAGTGTATGAACAAAGGACATGTTAGGTATTTTTTATTCTAAGGAATAAAGACTTTTCTGGGCTAACTTAATTAGGAGCTTTTCAAAGCATAAATTAAAGAGATAGAGTGTTGGAGAAATACAAGAATAGGAAATTTGCACAAGATTGAAAATAGGGCTAAGGTAGTTCTAGGGATCCTGGCGGTAGATTCTCCATTTCACTGCTTTGTCATTAATGGGATTCCTGTCTTTTTGTTCAATCTGTTTCATTTTTTCTCATCTAATAAATCATTGCCTCTCTCCTTTATCTATCTTATCTACATCAGAGTTTCTACTTACTCCTGATTTGTGCTTCCTCATATCTTTAATGTCCTCATAACTTTGGTTTGCCTCAGCCCCTCCTGGGTCTTATTCAGAATATTTTTTCAGCTTTAGTTCCCACCGCTAACAGCCTGCTTTTTCTCCATCTCTCCAAATCAAATTATTAGAAGTAGAATCTGATTGGAGCTTTCCTTGTTTTTGGCTAGAATCTTATCGGGCCTTTCTTTGTTAGTGGCAAGGCTTTTTGAAGCTCACTGCTCAGCAACTTCTGGCTACACTTACGCCACCCAACCAGCCCTATTCCAATCAGCTGTGATCTAGGTGGTAAATTTCTGTGGGGTACAAAACAAGATTTTCTAGGGCTGCCTCTATAGAAGGGACTATTTGCATTTTCTAAATCTGCTTTTTATAGATTACTTTTGTAATGACCAGATTTTTAGATTCTTCTGGCTGAAGATTTGATAACTCCTTTATTTTTAATGTCTGCTTTTAATAGTTCGTCCCTGTTTCTATCACCTTGTTCGCAAGCTGCTAATCTGTTATCCAACCTTCAGTGTGTGAGTCAGAACAAGACAGAGGTATAATAGGACCGTAAGATCCACACAGAAGATAATCATATTGGTAAGCTTGATTTACCTTGATTTACAGAAGAGAATAAGTCAATGAGCTCTGGTTTGAGGGTACTTTTTTTCCTTTAGTAAAGCACATGATCTTGGCTTAGAAGCTTTTTGGATTACTTAGGTTTATATGGATTCTGAGAAGGTGAGGTTGCTAAAGTCTAACTATCAGATTGAGTGCAAGTTTCTTGTACATCTGAGCAGATGTGACACCTTTATTCACAGTATGTCATATTACTTTACATGCTTGCGTTACTTTCTCCCCTCCTCCCAGTTCCTTTGCTAGGAAATGTTTCCCTTTCAGTAGAAAAATAAGCCAAATTTTCTTGTTATCTTTTGGTGAAGGGAGGCAGTGCTTTTTCCAGGGAAAACAATTAAAAGTAATATAAAACTCTACAGTGTCAAAGTAAGATGATTTTTTTATGCAAATACTACCTTGAAGTTTTTAACCATCTGTTCTTAATTGAGCTTGCAGGAGGTTATCCTTATAGTCTAAGAGACATACTGTGAATGGTTAGGTACATGCTAGAGAGCCCAAGAAATAGGGATCAACGTAATGTATGTTAAAAGACATTAGTCAAAGGAAAAATTTTACTTGTGTTTGAGCATGAAAAATGGAACTGAATTGAAAAGAGAAAGGAGATACTCTCAAGTTCAGTGGTGGAGATAGTCAGAGGTAAACCATGGTGATTTTGTTTGGGGACCCACATACATGCACATCATGTAGGAAGATATAATTTCTTCCATAGCAATAAACTATTTCTATTTCTTCTTATTTGTTATGAATTAGGCTTTGTTGTTCTCCAGGATGCCCAAAGATTTTGAAGAAAGACTATACAGATATGGATAAAGCATATCCTCTATCCCGTCTCTGGCAGTGGAAGTCAGTATATTTTTAATGTAAAAAAGTGGTTGAAGCTTGGTGATGAAGACCCCATAGCTTGCAAAGGCAGAGACTCTCTGAGAACTCACAGAATGAGTTTTGAATCTTGGAGTGCTTGCCCAAGGTCGATAGATTGCTGGGATCACAGTTAGTCAACAGCATTTCTGGAACATTTATTAAGTGCATAACATGGAAGAGGCTGTAGTACTAGTTCCTGTTTGCGGGCATGTGACTTATGCATAGTCTTGACAGATTTACAGATTGATAGAGGAAATATCAGTAGGATCCTTGGTCTGACTGCAGAGAAGTAGCATAAATGAACCTGTGTCCAGGTGGGAATGTGTTCAGTTGCTTTTTCTCTCTTTCTAACCTAGCAAATACCATGAAAACCTTGAAAATCACATGAAGGATCTTGAAGATACAATGCTTGCATTTTAGAAACTAAGAAACAGAAGCTCAGAGGGATTAAAGAGTTGCCCTAGGTAACCCAGCTAGTGAGTGGTCGATACAGGATGGGAAATTAGACCTACAATATGATTGTCATTCTAATATACTGCTCAGATCTCACACCCTGTTGTGCTTGTGGAAATGGCAATTCATTTTACACTGAATTACTAAAATAACTTTCAGTTTGTTACTATTTCTCAAAGCTTGTAATGGTTGTTTGTTTTATAATATCTGTGTTTTATTAGACAGCCTTGATAGTTCTTTTTATACATGGACAGAGAATTTATGATGGAGTCCTCTTTCTTTATGCTTTGTAAAGTGACTATAAAAGGTTATAAATGGACATATTGTGGGACCAGTAGCTTGCTTTGTGCCAGGTGAGAGGAAGAAATGTGGATGTGAATTCACCATGCATTGGTAATGACCTCAGACTGTGAGCAAAACATCTGGAGTATGATCCCACCTCTGCATTAATTAGCTCTGCATGCTGGGTCTTAATTTCCTCATCTGGCCAAAGAAGGTTTCAGTTGCATAACCTCTGAGTTCCCCAGAAGATGAAATATCATACTATTCTAGGTCAGGAAAAAGTTAGAGAAACTTTAGTCCATACTTGTTACAGGACTATAATGGGCTAAAGATTTTAAAAAGCCTAAATCCGCATTGTAACAATTCACAAAGCAATTGCCCAACTCTTAATTTCACCCCGGCTTTTGAGTTTTCTTACTCACAAAATTGTTGTCTAATGTGAACTGTGAAACAGTGAGACGTGAGTACATCACCTCTACATATGCACGGCAACCACACTGCGCTCCTGATTCCGCTAACGAAGGCACTGGGGCTCCCATGCCTATCTGCCTGTGCATGTGTCCTTTTCCTGTCTCACATCCTTTCTCCCCTGTCTTGCCCTGGCAAACTCCTACTCATCCTTTAAGGTCCAACTGAGATATCACCTCCCCTAGAAGCCTCCCATAACCATGTCAGTTGTCAATCAACCAATATTTATTGATCATCTGCTATGTGTAAGGCATCTTATCAGTAGCTGAAGATGGTCACGGCTCCACCTCTCATAGCCTAGTAAGGAAGACTGACATTAAGTCAATAATTATAAATAAATAATAATTACAAGAATGCAAGGTGATGTGGGGGAAAAGCACTGAATGCTCTTTGAGGAGCAAGTGGAGAAAACTAAACTCAGAATTAGTGACTTCCTTCCTTGGGTTCCCATAGCGCTTTATTGCACATGTCTACCATGACTCCAATTACATTGTATTCTTACCAGTATTATGGGTTTATAGATCTGTGTCCTCCTCTAGATCTGTGTGGTCCTCTATGGTAGCCCCTAGCCCCTGTGACCATTTAAATTTAAAGTAATTAAGATAAAATTAAAATTCAGTTTCTTAGTCACACTAGCCACATTTCAAGTGCTCAGTAGCCACGTGTTGCTAGTGGCCACCACACTGGATAGCACAGACAGAGACCATTTCCATCCTTGCAGTAAGTCCTATTGAACAGTGCTGCTCCAGACTGAATTCTTCGATGTCAAATATAGTGTTTAATTCATCTTTGTATCCTGGGCCCTGGAACAGTGATTTTATTATTCAACGGATATTTGTTTATATGCCTATTATATGCCAGATACAATTCTAGATCCTGGGTGTAAAGCATTGAACAAAAAATAGTCCTTGCCTTTGAGGAGCTTACACTTTAGTGGTGTTGAAGGGAATTGGATAATCAACAAATCAAGAGCAAATATATACTATGTCATGGTGATGAGTGCCTTGGAGAAAAATAAAGCAGGTTATGTTAGGTAAAAAGAGGAGGTGAGGGGTCAGACATGGGCAGGAAAGGCCTCACTGAGGGAACGAGTCACCCCAAAGGAACAGCAAGTGTAATGTCCCTGAGAGTGTGTTCTGCTTGTTCCAGGAATAAGGAGACCAGTCTTCCTGGAGTTGAATATGGAAAGCAGGGAGTCACAGAAATGGGGAAAGCAGGACAGCAAGGATGGAGCAGGGCTTTTGGCTTTTACTCTGAGTGAGATGAGGAAAGTTGAGAAGTGTTGAGCAGAGGAGGGAAGAGGTCAGACTTATGTTTTAAATATGATCAGTCCGGCTGCTGTGTTGAGAATGGACTGAAGGGAGAAAAGCCAGAGACATGTTGGAGGCCATTCAGGAGAAAACAGTGGCTTGATGGGATGGTGAGAGTGAAGGTGGTGAGTGAGCACCTTTGGAATGCAGAGAAGGCAGGATGTGCCACCGATAGTATATGAAGTGTGAGGGAAAGAGGACACAAGGGTGACTCCAAGGACTTTGACCTGAGAAAGTAGACTTTGCATCAGCTGAAATGAAGAAGACTCTGGGCATTGCACATTGGGTAGGAATATCAGGAGTTCGGGTTTGGGCATATTAAGGTAAAATGTCTGTTGAGCATCTTGGTGGCTATGCTAAGCATGAATTAGATATTTCCGTCTGTGTGTTCAGGGCAGAAGTCTGGCTAGAGGTATGAACTCTTGTTGACTAAATGACTAATTGGATGAATGAATGGGATATTATTATTATTTTAAAGTGGCAATTCTGAATTTGAAGCTGCAGCACTTAGTTCTGGGGAGCAATTTGCATACAGACAAGAGAAAAACTCAAAGAGGAGGCCTGACAATTGGAGCAGGCAATGTATGCATATCCGAATGAATACTATCAATTAATTCACTCTTGAAACTATTTTGAACAGAGATTTTAGGATTTTAAATCCAAAATGTCCTTCTCTTCAGATGATGGGGAGGTGTATTAGTTTCCTATGGTTGCTATAACAAATTACCACAAATATAGTGGCTTGTGGCAAGACGAATTTATTATCTTGTAATTCTGGAGGTCAGAGTCGGAAATGGGTGTCACGAGGCTAAAGTCAAAGTGTAGGAAGGGCCATGTTCCTTTCTGGAGGCTCTTGTGGAGAAACCGTCTTTCTCATGTGGCATCAGTCTGATTCTGACCGTCCTGCCTCCCTCTTTCACTGACAAGGACCCATCAGATAATCCAGGATAATCTGCCCATCTCAAGGTTGTGGATCAGTAGCCTCAATTCCATCTGGAACCTTAATTCCCCCTTGCCATGTGATGTAATACATTCTCAGGTTCCAGAAGATGAAGATGTGCCTACCTTTGGAGGAGGTGATGTCTTAAATTTGTTCATTTTTTTCATGCCAAAAGATCAATGTACAATAATAAAAGCAATTGAGAGGATGTCTAATTGGGGCTTGTGTATACTCTAGACATCCTTTCAATTGCTTTTATTATTGTGCATTGATCTTTCGGCACTGAAAGCCAAAAAGGCCTGAAAATTGCTAAGCAGAAGAGGAACTTGAAGAGTTCATATTTATACAAAGTTGGGTACACATTCTGCTTTAAATTAATCTTAAAAATATTTATGGTGTGTGTAAAGACAAACTGAGAGACCTAAGAATATTATGCTGGAGGCCGTAAGCATGTGAGTGTGTGTGTGGTTGTGTAATTATTCCACACAAACATTTTTATTGGTCATAAATCTTATATAAAGTCATATAAAATGAATACTGGAGCTTTTCCTACACTACTCTCAGGATTTATTTTTCGATTTTTTATATATATCTTATATTTACAAGGACCATATTTTATGAACCTACAATCTGTAAAATGCAGATACTCTGTGGGTCACAGGATAGAACATCTGAAGTTGAGACTATCTTTAGGTATCTATTATATTTAATTGGTCCAAGAACTGTGTGTCTTATTCTGAAATGTCTCTCCCAGCCATTCTTACTAACATTCTCATGGCCACCTTTCCAGCTAAGGCCAGGGCCACAGAGGGACAGTTTCCTGATTGGCCTTAGTGAGGTGAATGTGGGAGGTAGGAGAGTGCTGTGGTTGAAAGAATGGGTTCTGTAATCAAATTATCCAAGTTCAATCTTATTTTGACGATTTATCAGATGGATGGCTATAGACAAGTTACTTCATCTCTGTAAACCTCAGTTTCCTGTCCTGCAAAATTGGGATAATACTGATTTCATAGAGCTGTCATAAAGTTTACACTGAATTAAGAAGCAAATGAACTAGTCATGTTCGAGGACAAGAAATGCCAGTGGCTTTGTGTATGGGTCTGGGGGTAGTGATGAAGAGAGGTTGGTTAATGGGTATAAACATACAATTAGGCAGAAGGAATAGTTCTAATGGTTGATAGCAAAGGAGAGTGACCATAGTTAACAACAGTGTATTGTATTTTTCAAAATAGCTAGAAGAGAAACCTGAAATGGACTCAACAGGTAGAAATGATAAATCTCGGGTGATGGGTACCCTAAATACCCTGACTCGATTATTACACATTCAATGCATGTAACAAAATTTCACACGTACCCCATAAACATGTACAAATATAATGTATCATAAAATTTAAAGAATAAAAAAATTAAAAAAAAAAAGAAATGCCAGTAACTGGAAAACAGTATGGAGGCAGCAGAGATAATATGGTCTGAAAGACTGGGAGGAACAAGATCATGTAGGGCTCTGGAGGCCTTGGTAAAGGGTTTGGATATTTTGGAGGGGGTCAGACTGAAGGCAAGGAAGAGTATTGCCTGAATTAAGCCTAAATGAAAAAGTGATGTTGGGTCTTAGAAATATAAAGAAGTAACATCTATAAGACTTGGTGATTTTTTTGAATGTTGGGAGAGGCAAGGCAGAAGTCTAGGATGGCTTTCTTTTTTTTTTTTTTTTTTGAGACAGAGTCTCACTCTGCTGCCCGGAGTAGAGTGCTGTGGCGTCAGCCTAGCTCACAGCAACCTCAAACTCCTGGGCTCAAGCGATCCTCCTGCCTCAGCCTCCTGAGTAGCTGGGACTACAGGCATGCACCACCATGCCTTGCTAATTTTTTCTATATATATATATTTAGTTTTCCAGATAATTTCTTCCTATTTTTTAGTAGAGACGGGGTCTCGCTCTTGCTCAGGCTGATCTCGAACTCCTGACCTTGAGCGATCCACCCGCCTCGGCCTCCCAGAGTGCTAGGATTACAGGCATGAGCCACCATGCCCGGCCTATAAATTCTTGAA